>CM024753.1:189826559-190013136 GCA_014218235.1 Colocasia esculenta | reverse complement strand
AACGGAATCCACGTCTAACTGACGTGCAGGTTGAAAATGAACGGGAGAAGTCTTTTCCTACTTGGTTAAGATCTCGGGTATGTGTCTAAATATTTTGAAACATAAGTGTTATGTTCTTATGCATACAAAGTGTTGTAATTTGTCAATGTCTGTCTATTTTTTGATAATAGGTTGAACAAGGTTTTATTACTGATTCAAGAGTACAAGAGATCAGTTATGGCACCTCGAAGATTGTGCGTGTCTATCCAGGCTACATTGTGAATGGATACAGATTTCACACGAGAGATTATGGAGGGAATAGTCTACGATGAACAGCGGCATATGTGTGAAGGGAAGTGCCTACAATGAAAATGAAATTGACTATTATGGCATTCTCGAAGAAGTCATTGACTGCAATTTTTGGGACAAGACAACAATGTATTTCTCTTCAAGTGTCATTGGTTTGATCCGACATCTATTCGTCATGACACAACATATGGAATTGTCGATGTCAAGCTAAGTCCAAGTTGAGTACATATGAGCCATTCATTCTGGCGGCACAAGCCCAACAAGTTTATTATTCATCCCTCAAATTAAGAGATTGGTGGGCTGCATATAGAGTGAAATCAAGCTATTCCCTGAGTATGAGCTTCTCTCCCGGCTGATGATGAGCTCGAGGTATTGATGACAACTTTTTCCAATCAGATCGGAGTGACGCACGAGAGTTGGCAGCTTCTACGCAGTTCAGTGTTGATGATATAAATGAAACAATTTGCTTATATAAGGATAACGAATAGGAAGAAGTTGCCCAAATGCCCTTGAGCGGGAGGTGGAGTCTGATGTGGAGGAAGAGTCCCGAGATGATGAGGATGAGTTGAGGATGATGACGAAGATGATGATGAATTAAACATGTCTTCAGCATCTGATGATGAATTAGATAATATACCCTATATTTTGTAAGAACTTCGTGTTGTTGCTAATTATATGTTCATATTAAATTGCTACTTCAAATTTGAGTGTTGATGACATGTTATATCTTTATTTATCTCAATAGAGATATGGTGCGTGGAGGACGGAGTCGGACGGTTTCCACGTCCGTTGGCCGAGGGTCCGCGTCCCCGTCCACAACAGGTATATGTATATGTAAACACAAAACTCTATATATTATTGTTCATATTAAATTCACGAGATATAACGTACATATAATTTTGCTGGGACTGCCTCCCCATCCACGCCGGTCGTCCAGGCGACAGGTGTACGTATATATTGTTGTTCAATTTAAATTCATATTTTCTAATGTGTATATAATTTTGCAGGGACCGCCTCCCGCCGACCACGCAAGTAGTGCCACCTTTCCCTTCTTCCTCACCACCAGGCACATGTATGTTTTCAATATATTAGTATGTTTGTTTTCTTGCATTTATACAATAATAGTGTACTAAATTGTTTTCAACAAAGGTGGAGAGCCAGCATCCAGCTGTTGAGGAGGGGCCTCAGCTACCAGGACGGCAGCCATGCTGGATCTCAGGGTAAAGTTGATCACTTCAAACTTACTATATTTGTTATTTATGTTATCCATTTCATATACAAAATTAATGTGCAATTGCAGGGGGAAGATAGATCCCGTTTCTGCTTCCCGCTATATTACGTCGCTGGTCCACGCACATATTCTAGGACCAGTGGATGCATGGAGAGAGTTCTCGGTGCCCGTCCGAGATTTATTATTTGACATGTTCATAGTATTTTTATTTCTTTATTTAATTACTATCTCTGTTAGTACAGAAAGTTGAGTAATTTTATTTCTTTACAGTGGAGGTTCACGTTCACGAGACCCGAGGATCTCCCTCAGCTCGAGCCGTCTGGGAGTCTACTGCCCAGACTATTTAAGAAAGTCGATGTGGGAAACCCGGGACAAGGCAATGAGACCACAGGCAACCGGGATCCTATGGCTTGGCTAGATTCGCCCTGTTTGGCTGAGGAGGGACTATTGGGAGTCCCTTTGTGAGCGTTGGGCTGCTGGACCATGGCAGGAGCGGTCACAGGCGGCGCAAACGCAACCGATCATCCATTCCGGAGAAGATGTGCATACTAGTGGGTCCGTATCTTATGCGACCCACAACCAAAAATTGGTAAGCATTATTGTTCAATTGCTTAATACATTGATTATTATTGTGAAACTAACTATTTTTTTTGAATTGTAAGCATCACGAGCTCGAGCGTGCCCCTACTTTTCACGAGTTATTTGATAAGACTCATAAGCGGAGGGGACGGATGACAATGTTAGCGAGAGTGCCAGCACAATCGCTGTAAGTCAAGCTATAAATTATGAATTCAATTAATATTAAAATAATTTATTTTCAATAATTTAATTTTAATTTGTTCTGCAGGAGACCTACGACAGGACGATGGCGGAGCGCTATGCAGAGGGCACTCCCTAGCCAGACTTGGATTCAGAGGCTTTGGTCGACGCAGTGGGAGGGCCGCGGAAGGGTCGAGTGTACGGCTTTGGGGACAGCCTGGATACTCATCCAGTGTTGTCCTCATATGCGAGTTCGATCGCTCCTCCGGCATACGCGAGTTCATCTGCTGCGCCCCCCGTCAATGGTGTAGAGGAGATTAGAGACCTCATTAGGGAAGAGCTACGGGCACAACTACAGACACAACAGGCAGAGCTACAGACGCAGTTCGGCGATATGGTTTAGTAGTTGATCTCAACCATGCAGGGAGTACGCCCTACACAGCCAGCACCTCAGGTCAGTATTAATATTAATTTCATATACTTTGGATGAGATGAAACCACTAAAGAATATCAACAGAGAAAAAAAAGAAATCTAAAATAGGGATATTAAAAAAACCTGCATCTAAAGGGTCAAAACACACAACCCGGGGGTCCAAGATCCCAAATAGAGATCCGATCGGCATGTCGTTTTCTCCGACACGACTGGGTGGATTAAAGTGACGTGTGAGAACTGAAGGAATCCAATTTGGACTCCCAGGTTAGGTTGGGCGTTCAATTGACGGATCTAAAAAACACCCAAGTATATATAAAGGGTCAAAACCTACAACCTGGGGGTCCAAAATCCCAAATAGGGATCGGATGGGCGTGCCGTTTGCTCCGACACGACCGGGTGGGTTAAAGTGACGTGTGGGAACTGACGGAATCCAATTTGGACTCCCGGGTTGGGTTGGGCGTTCAAATGACGGGTCTAAAAAGTAGTCAAGTATGTATAAAGGGTCAAAATCTACAATCTGGGGGGTCCAAAATCCCAAATAGGGATCGGATCGGCGTGTCGTTTGCTCCGACACGACCGGGTGGGTTAAAGTGACGTGTGGGAACTGACGGAATCCAATTTGGACTCCCGGATTGAGTTGGGCATTCAATTGACGGATCTAAAAAACAGTCAAGTATGTATAAAGGGCTAAAACCTACAACCCGAGGGTCCAAAATCCCAAATAGGGATTGGATCGGGGTGTCGTTTTCACCAACATGACCGGGTGGGTTAAAGTGACGTGTGGGAACTGACGGAATCCAATTTGGATCCCCAGATTGGGTTGGGCATTGAAATGACAGATCTAAAAAACAACCAAGTATATATAAAGGGCTAAAACCTACAACCCGGGGGTCCAAAATCCCAAATAGGGATCGGATCGGCGTGCCGTTTTCTCCGACACGACCGACCGGTGGGTTAAAGTGACGTGTGGGAACTGCCGGAATCCAATTTGGATCCTCGGATTGGGTTGGGCATTGAAATGACGGATCTACAAAACAGCCAAGTGTATATAAAGGGCTAAAACCTACAACCCGGGGTCCAAAATCCCAAATAGGGATCGGATAGGCGTGCCGTTTTCCTCGACACACCGGGTGGGTTAAAGTGACGTGTGGGAACTGACGGAATTCAATTTGGATCCCCGGATTGGGTTGGGCATTGAAATGACGGATCTAAAAAACAACCAAGTATATTAAGGGCTAAAACCTACAACCCGGGGGTCCAAAATCCTAAATAGGGATCGGATCGGCATGCCGTTTTCTCCGACACGACCGGGTGGGTTAAAGTGACGTGTGGGAACTGACAGAATCCAATTTGGATCCCTGGATTGGGTTGGGCATTGAAATGACGGATCTAAAAAACATCCAAGTTTATATAAAGGGCTAAAACCTACAACCCGGGGGTCTAAAATCCCAAATAGGGATTGGATCGGCGTGCCGTTTTCTCCGACCTGACCGGGTGGGTTAAAGTGATGTTTGGGAACTGACGGAATCCAATTTGGATCCCCGGATTGGGTTGGGCATTGAAATGACGGATCTAAAAAATAGCCAAGTATATATAAAGGGCTAAAACCTACAACCCGGGGGTCCAAAATCCCAAATCAGGATCAGATCGGTGTGCCGTTTTCTCCGACACGACCGGGTGGGTTAAAGTGATGTGGGAACTGACAGAATCCAATTTGGATCCCCGGATTGGGTTGGGCATTGAAATGACGGATCTAAAAAACAGCCAAATATATATAAAAGGTTAAAACACACAACCCGAGGGTCTAAAATCCCAAATAGGGATCGGATCAGCGTGCTGTTTTCTCCGACACGACCGGGTGGGTTAAAGTGACGTGTGGGAACTGAAGGAATCCAATTTGGATCTCCAGATTGGGTTGTGCATTGAAATGACGGATCTAAAAAATGACCAAGTATATAAAAGGGCTAAAACCTACAACCCGGGGGTCCAAAATCCCAAATAGGGATCGGATCGGCATGTCGTTTTCTCCGACACGACCATATGGTTAAAGTGACCTGTGAGAACTGACGGAATCTAATTTGGATCTCTGGATTGGGTTGGGCATTGAAATGACAGATCTAAAATACAACCAAGTATATATAAAGGGCTAAAACCTACAACCCGGGGGTCCAAAATCCCAAATAGGGATTGGATCGGCATGCCGTTTTCTCCGACACGACCGGGTGGGTTAAAGTGACGTGTGGGAACTGACGGAATCCAATTTGGATTCCCGGATTGTGTTCGGCGTTCAAATGACAGATCTAAAAAACACCCAAAAAACGATGGATCTAAAAGTAGTATCTAATTAAACTTGAGAAATAATCACACATTTTAAATTTAATTTTTGAAAATAATGTATGTCTTTTAATTATTATTAATGTTTCTCATATTAATTTTTTTTTAATATAGGATCCACCTCCGACACCTGACGATGACGAGGTAGGGACAACAGACGATCCAGCAGATCTGTCTTGATTTTTTGTATTTATTATTTTGTATGATTTTATATTTGTTGTATTTTTTGATTTTATGTTGATCGTGAGTATTTGTGAAATTTATGAATATTATAGTAGGTTTGAAAAATCATTTTTATTTATCAATTATATATATATAAAAATATACTGCACATTCCGACAGATTTTCTGACGGATAAATATCCATCGGAAACTATAAATTACCGACGGAAGAAATCGGTCGGTAATTCCGTCTATAGTTCTGATGGATTTTTTCCAACCGGTTTTGTGTCAGTATTTATCGACAGAAATGCCGACAGATTTACTGACGGAATTCTCGTCGGTAAATACAGACAAAATTTCCAACGGATGTTTCCGTCGGAGTTTCCGACCTATTTCCGACAGAATTCTCTTCCGTCGGTAATTTATGACCAAGTATTTCCGACGGACCATTTCCGACGAGCTTCGGACGGAAATCTGTCGGTATGCTCATTTTCCGACGAATTACCGTCGGATTTCCATGTATGGTCACTTGTTCCTAGACCATCAGATCATGCAGTTATTGGCACCAAATGGGTGTTCAGAAATAAATTGGATGAAGCTAGTGTGATCTTAAGAAATAAGGCGAGATTGGTAGCTCAAGGCTATTCCCAAGAGGAAGGCATAGATTTCGATGAAACCTATGCACATGTAGCTAGACTTGAGGCTATTAGAATCTTACTTGCATATGCATCTGCTCTAGATTTAAAATTATTTCAAATGGATGTCAAGTCCATATTTTTAAATGATTTTATTATGGAGGAAGTGTATGTTGAACAACCTCCAGGTTTTGATGATACAAAATTTTCAGATCATGTTTTTAAACTTCATAAAGCATTATATGGTTTAAAACAAGCACCTAGAGCCTAGTATGAAAGGCTTATTTCCTTTTTATTAAACCATGGCTTCACTAGAGGACAAGTAGATAGCACTTTATTTATAAAGTCAAAGGTCAAGCACATACTACTTGTACAAATTTATGTAGATCACATAATTTTTGGATCTACTGATGAATCTCTTTGCAAGTACATTGAGAAGCTTATGTAGGGAGAATTTGAGATGAGCATGATGGGGAGCTGAACTACTTCCTTGGATTACAAATCAAGCAAGGAGGAGATGGCACCCACATCTGTCAAGCTAAATACACCAAGGAGCTCTTGAAGAAATTTGGATTCGAAAATTCCAAGCCACTGTCAACACCAATGAGCACATCAACAAGGATGGACAATGACAAGGATGGTAAGAAAGTAGATCAAAAGATCTACAGAGGTATGATAGGTTCTCTACTTTACTTAACTGCCAGCAGACCTGATATACTATTTAGTGTATGCATGTGTGCTAGATATCAAGTAGGTCCTAGAGAATCTCATCTAATTAGTGTTAAAAGAATTTTTAGATATCTGTCCAGAACTCATGATCTAGGTTTATGGTATCCAAAATCATGTGAGGCCAATTTAGTAGGATACTCTGATGCTGACTATACTGGATGCAAAATAGATAGAAAAAGCACCAGTGGTTGTTGTCAATTCCTTGCAGGATGTCTGATATCCTGGTCCTCTAAGAAGCAGAATTCTGTAGCACTCTCAACAACTGAAGCTGAGTACATGGCTACTGGAAGTTGCTGTACACAACTCCTATGGATAAAGCAACAACTTGAGGACTATGGGCTACACATCAAGTCAATCCCACTGCTATGTGACAACACAAGTGCTATAAACTTAACCAAAAATCCAGTACACACTCAAGGACCAACACATTGAGGTTAGATATCATTTTATTCGTGATCATGTAGCTAATGGTAATATAGAAATTTCTTTCATTGATACAAATAATCAGTTAGCAGACATCTTCACAAAAGCCTTACCCGAAGAGAGGTTTACTTCTCTCAGAAGGGAATTAGGCATGTACAAATTGTGAAAGATTTATTTGCTAAATCTGAGATATTAATTTTCAGAGCCTAAATTAATTATTCTCCTTGAAAGTGAGCAAAATATCTCAATTATCTCTCATTTATCCTATCTGGCGTAAATACTCTTGTCGGTTCGTTATTTGTAACTCTTTATTTCTTTCAAATTGGAGTTTTGTCGTTTTCCGCCATAAAGGCACATCCCATTTTGAAAAAGCTTTTATCCTTTATTTCAATTCCAGAATCTGTGTGGGAACGATTCCTCTTCCCTCTTTATCCCTTTCGTCCTCCTGCCTGAGGCGATACCCTATCGACCCCGGCATCGACTTTCCTCAGATTTGAAGCCTTCAACCTCTCCTGCCAGAAATTTCTTGAGGGGTTCTTCCTCAATCACCCTTCCAGTCCTCCAAAACCTTTCCCTACTAGATTCCATGGCCTCTACAACCGTTTTCGGCACCGTTGGGGGCTACGGAGCTGCGTTCCTCACCGCAGATCAGCAAGCTAGGTTCGCGTCAGTCAAGGCTAAGATTTGTGGTCACAAGGCAGTAATTTGGCAGACCTGGAGAAAAATGGCAAGAGTAGTTTAGTTGAAGCTTTGTAGAAGTTTAAATGGATGAAGATTGCAACCCTGTCTGAAGTAAGTTATCCGTATCTTGTGAAAAGCTTTTTATGTTTGTTTGAAGACTGAGGCTGATGGGACCTTGACATCCATGGTCAAGGGTACCCAGATCAGGATCACCAGGGATTTGTTAGCCTCTCTGTTTGAAGTCTCCACCACTGGTCACAGTGGAGTCCACTCTTTAGACACTCATGTCAAGGGACTAGGGATTATTGGTCCGGAATTTAGGCTGAAGGATGGGAAGCTGGATATCAACCAACTTAGTGCGTTCAATCGGTTATTGCACTTCATTATTTGTCAGATTATTGTTCCTAGGAGTGCATCTTTCTCTACCTGCGCCAGGGCAGATTCAGACCTGATGTTCAGGGCCATCCAGAACCAGGAAATTAACACTACAAAATTAATAATTGAGAGGATGAAGTTTGCCAATTCTCAGGTGTGGGACACCAAGAGTAAGTTAAATATCTCACTACCTTATGCCCATCTCTTGACAATAATTTTCCAGCATTTTGGCATTAGTGTAGTTGGTGATGTTTCTGAGAAAATGGGCCAAGTCATCCGGTCCAGAAATTTGAGAAAGAGTGGATTTTCAGTTGTGAATGGTGTATGGTTAAAGACTGGTGCGGTTGAGGGTGAAGCCATCATTGGTGAAGCCCAAGAGGACCTAGAACCAGTAGTAGAAGCAGCGGAAGTAGTTCAGCCAGAAGCAGCAGTAATTGATCAAGTAGTGCCTGCAGCAGCAGTGCCATCAGTAGTAGAGGAAGAAGCCAGCAGAAGGATTGAGGACATTCCTCCTGACTTCATTGAGCCCTTTGTGAAATCTCCAGAGGATCATCTTCCATCTTCCCAAGTAGCCACTTTACTTAGGAATGCACTGGACTCCATTTCTCAGGGGGAGCAAGTGGCAAGTGAGTCTCATGTAGCAGAATCTGTGGCAGCAGGCCACACTGAAGAAGTGGTCATGGAAGAAGCTCCAAGCCAGCAGGAGCAAGTATCAGTTCAAGTAGATGTAGTGATGGAATATGCTCCCATTGAGGGGGTGCATTCAGTAGCAGAGGATATTCGGGGAGAAAGTGTTGTGGCATCAGGCCACACTGAAGTTCCTTCAGAAGACCTCCCAGTCCAAGAAGCAGCAGCAGCAGCAGCAACACAACCCAATGTTCCTATGAAGATTGTGACTGCTGAAGAAGAAGTTGGTGTTGAAAAGGGCAGTGAGACTCAGGGGAGGGAAATGAAAACCCCCCAGAGAATCAGTTCAGAGAAGGAGAGACTGCTAGTTCATCAGATTCAGAAGATGACTAGGATCAGTAGCCTCCAGTGGTCTAGGCCAGGGAGAAAGGAAAAGCAGCAGTAGTACCAGATGTCCCTCTCATTGCAAACACTCCTTTTCAAAGGCAGAAGAGACAAAGATTTGTCATCAATTTGAAGCCTGTCATAGAAAGATTGGATGCTCAAGGGGAGATCTTGTGCTCAGTTTAGTCTGATGTAAACTCTATTTTCATAAGCCAGGTATCCACATCCAAGGAGTTGTCTCAAGTAAAGAATGTTATAAGGTGGTTCAATAAGGAGTTATGAAGCATGAAGACAATGCTTTCTGAGATTTTGAAGGCTGTTGGAGCCCAAGCTCCTCGTCCTCCTCCACCTCCTGCTGCTCAAAGAAGTGAAGAAAATGTTCCAAGGCCATTTGGGCCAGATGTGCAAGTGGCAGGGCCATCAGGGCCGGCAACAGCTAGTTCACAAGCAGAGGTCAGTGGTTCAGGGCCATCAGGGCCAGTTGAGCAAGTGCAAGGGCCTTCAGGGCCAGCTGAGAAGGTGTCAGGGCCATCAGGGCCTTTGGAGTCAGAGTCTGTGCAGCAAGTAGCTGAAGAAGAAGAAGCTGTAGCTCCTGAGCCCCCAGCTCCTTCCTCCACTCAGACCCCAGTACCCCCATCACCACCTTCATCATCCACAGCTCCACCTGCACCTCAAACCTTCAAGAAACCACAACCCAGAACCATCACATCACCTACACCTTTCCCTTCTCAACCCACCTTTTCTCCTATCTCTTCAACAACCATTCCTCCACCCCCACCTATCTTTGCGGTTCCTCCAGACTCCTCATCAGCTGGAGCCTCCTCTTCTTCTGGTCCACCATCCTCAAGACCATCAGATATTCCACCTTCTACCTCACACTCCTTTCTACATCCTTCTCCTCCACCCTCTTTCATTACTATAATTCCTGAGGATGCTCAACTTTAATCTCCCTATCTTGGGAAAGTCAAGGATGAGTTTGAAGAAGTCATCCTCCGGTCTGTACTGAAGGTTGGGCATCATATCCATAGGGCAGACTCTTCTAGTTCTTCTCCTAAGAAGAGGAAATCCTCCTCTCTTTCCTCTGAACCTAGCTATCCCCCTCTGTGGTTTTCTCTCACAGTGGACAACAGAAATAAACCACTGTACAGAGAATATCTTCAGAAGTTGTTTTTGCTACTATCATCAACCTTCCTTTTCTTAACCTTTCAGACCACTTGAATGTCATTCTACCCTATACCTCTCTAACCAAATCGGAAAAATCCAAATCTTCTCTATTGCTCATTCCAAGACTGAAGAGCAATGGGCTAGGGGGCACAAAGAGCTGTACAATAAATTTCTTCTAGCTAAGTCTGCTAGATTCCCTCCAAGGACCATTCCCTGACTCTCTCAGAATGGTTCCAAATTCATCACAAAATTGTTGGGCCCCATTCATTCAGAATTAGATCAAGATGGCCAGGCACTTCCAACTCTTCAACAACTATAGATATGTCCATCGACTCCCTGAGGTCCAATTCAGTCAATTTAAGCAGGTCATCAGCGCACTTGGTTCAGCCGTAGCCCACACTGAAGCTATCCAAGTAGCTTTTTCCACCCTTCAGGTGCCAGAGGAAATCTTGCTTCCACCTATTCACTCTCTGGTAATGGAATCAACTGTTGGGTCAATAATTTTTGAACGTTTTGCCAGAGTTATGGGCCGAATTAAGATACAGAAGGGCTTTCTGGTTGCGTTTCATAGATTTCTCTTCAGAGAATATCACTAGGGTCATGTCAGTGCTGAGGTTCTTACTCCCATTCTGTCAGAATGTGAGAGATTAACCCCTTCAGATTGGTCAGATTTTACCCTCTCTCTGCTCAGCAGCTGTCAGATCTTAATGAATCCCAGGCCAGGGAAGGTCACTCTCCAGTTTCTGCAGCTACATTCTTGGACATGAATTCTATTCACTTGGTCCAGGATCCTTTCAAGACTTGGGTTGAAAGATATAAAGTCTATGTAGCCCTTTGTCAGGAGTTGAAGGCCAAGCAGAACCTCTATCCCATTTCAGTTGATCAATTCCTTGCTTGTGCCAGTTTTGGGACAGTGACCTTCTACAAAGTCTCCCTTGATAGAGATGCTTATGCCAATTTCCTTGATAACAATTAGCTCTCCTTGTCAAGAAGATGGCTCCCTCCATGGGACCACAGTACTCTCCTGCTCCTGGTGTCTTTCGCCAAATGTTTGAGAAGCAGGAAGAGCAGGCATGGGAAACCATTTCTCACTATGCCTCCCTCCTCTCTCCTGCCTTTTATCTCCCTGTACCTCCACAGCATTAAATAAATACAATTGTTGTCTCTTTTCTCATTCAGATGTTTCTCTCTTCTTTGTCCTTCCTTGTATCTTTTTGCTTAATGACAAAAAAGGGGAGAACTATTGCAAGCTCCGAAATACATATGGTGAACTATTACAAACAATTTCAGAATTTAAATGTAGACTTATCTATGCTATTTGCTGAAGTTTGTTGAAGTTTTGTCATCATCAAAAAGGGGGAGATTGATGAACAGTCTATCCCCATGTAATTTAAATTAATTACATTTCTATTTTGATGATTAACAAAACCATGTTATTTTGATAATTATCAAACCCTTGATTAAGGTCACTAACCTATTTTCTACAAGTCTTAAGCACAGGAAATAAGATTAAAGGAAAACAAGCCAAAACAGGTAAGAATCTTCATACTGTAGAAGCATATTTGTCTAAGTACACATCGGTTTCTTTTATAAATCATAACGATTACAGTAGAACTGTAACGATTCCTTTAGTGATCACAATGATCTCGCCATCGTAACATTTGCTTTGCGCATCGACTTCTTAAGTAATCATAAGGATTTCTTTAGTTGTCATAATGATTTGCTTTGCGCATCGACTTCTTAAGTAATCATAAGGATTTCTTTAGTTGTCATAATGATTTACTTTGCGCATCGACTTCTTAAGTAATCATAAGGATTTCTTTAGTTCTCATAACGATTTTCTTTGCGCATCAACTTCTTAAGTCATCATAACGACTCCTTTAAGTGATCGCAACGATCTTGCCATCGTAACGATTTCTTTATTGTCATAACGATTCCTTTAGTCATCGTAACGATTTCTTTATTGTCGTAACGATTCCTTTAGTCATCGTAACGACTCTTTTAAGTGATCGCATCGATCTTGCCATCGTAACGATTTCTTTATTGTCGTAACGATTCCTTTAGTCATTGTAATGATTTCTTTGTTGTCGTAACGATTCCTTTAGTCATCGTAACGACTTCTTTATTGTCGTAATGATTCCTTTAGTCATCGTAATGATTTCTTTATTGTCGTAACGATTATTTCATATCTCATAACAATTTCTTTAGTGATCACAACGATTCTTTCATATCTCATAACGATTTGATTATATCACCTTGATCACAACGATTCTTTCATATCTCATAACGATTTGCTGTTAAGTGATAACGATTTGGTTGCATAATGATTTCATAAGTCATAAATGCATCGATTTCATATTAATCAACTTGATATATGACTTATCCTTTCAAAGGGTTGAATAGTTAAAGTCTTCGCACATATCCTTCTGTCAGCTGTGCATTTAATGAAGATTGAACGTATCACTGCATGCATGCAGACGATATCGTCCATTATCGTGTCTATCCTGTATGCATCTTTTAGAACAGCAAAATAGCATTACTATTTTGATGAATATTCACACTAACATTGATTGACAACAAGAGACAGTCTAGCTGTCTATTATTCTAGCTTGCTTTGTGTGCAGGTCCCTGTCAGCTATTCATCTCACAAAGTTGGACCTTATAGAAGCCAAAGGACACTTCAGAAGATCCTATCTCTTTACGTGTACAAATGGATAAAGGACTGTTTACTGGAAGCTTCCAAGTGCCACTCAGTCTAACGTCTGCCAAAAGCTAGAGGCAACAGATACTTCAACATTTAGATTTCAAATTGAAGATATATATATTGAAGAAAGTAGCTCCAGATAGACATATAGAGAACGACAGTCACTACAAAAGAAAAACACTCTGACCATTAAGTCTTCTGCAAGTTCTCAAGAAAGAGCCAAGCCTCATTCCATTAGATTAGCTCTTTGCTCTCTGCATTGTTTGTAGATTTTCGAGAGAGCTTGTTTGGTTCTGAGAGTGAGCTTTTGTTTGTAGATCTCATTGCTCTCAGTCCCTAGCTTCAGATCTTGGCTTGTCAAAGCTTGATCTAGGGGCTTAATCTCCTGCTTACTTGTTTCTGTGTGTATTTCCCTTCGTGTGAAGGAAGACCTGGTGGGGGCATCCATGGTGTTTGTATTTCCCTTCATGTGAAGGAAGATTTGGTGGGGGCATCCAGGGTGTTTGTATTTCCCTTCGTGTGAAGGAAGACCAGCTGTTGGTGGGTGTAAGGGTCCTTAAGGGGGACAGTACCCTTGGTAGTGAAATCTTGAGATATTGCTCAGGGACTGGCCGTAGGACTCCTAAGGAGAGGAGATCTGAACCAAGATAATTATTGTGTTGTGTGATTGCTCTATATGTGATTGTTGATTATTCTAACTATAACTAACATCCATCGAAGTGTATTTCTCTGTGAACATTTTTAGTGAACAGGTATTAGCTGATAAATTTTTAAAGACCCATTCACCCCCCCTCTGGGCTACCTAACTGGGCAACATACACATCACTTACAGTCTATGTTAAACTCAATTACAGTAAACATTATTCCCTATTACAATATATGTTTATTCTATAATATAGCCTATGTTAAGCCTCGTTATAGTAAATATTATTCCCTATTACAATATACATTAAACTTTGTTACAGAATAACATAGGTTAATGTATGTTAATGTATATTATTCTGTAGGTTAATGTATATTGTAACAGAGCTTAATATACATTAACCTACATTAATAACATATATTAATAACATACATTAACCTATATTATTGTTAAAGAATAACATAAGTTAATATATATTGTATAACAGAGCTTAATGTATAACATAAATTAATGTATGTTAACATAGATTCTGTAACAATAATATAGGTTAATATATGTTATTAATGTATGTTATTAATATAGGTTAATGTATATTAAGCTCTGTTACAATATACATTAACCTATATAATAACATAGGTTAATGTATAGTGTATAACAGAGCTTAATGTATAACATAGGTTAATGTATGTTAACACATGTTATTATGTAACAATAATATAGGTTAATGTATGTTAATGTATATTATTAATGTATGTTATTAATGTATATTAAGCTTTGTTACAACATACATTAACCTATGTTATTCTGTAACCGAGCTTAATGTATACTGTAATAAAGAATGATATTTACTGTAATGAGACTTAACATAGGTTGTAATAGAAAATAAACATATATTGTAATAGAGAATTATGTTTACTATTATACATGATAATGTTTACTGTAACAGAATTTAATGTATACTATAACAGGGAATAATATTTACTGTAATGAGACTTAACATAGGCTATAATAGAGAATAACATATATTGTAATAGATAATAACGTTTACTGTAATTGATTTTAACATATACTATAAGTGATGTCAAGACTTACTATAAATGATGTGTATGCTTATTGTAAGTGATATCAATACTTAGTTAAATATAATAGATGTTATATTATAATGTAAGTGTGGTTGTAGCTTAGTGGTAAGGGTATCTCATGTTAAGTTTGTGGAGACCTGAGTTTGAATCCTAGCACTCACAAACAAACAAAGTTTTTTTTTTTTTTTTTTAAAAAACTTATAGTTGTAGGTTGTAACTGATACCAAGTCTTGATGTAAGTGATGTCAAATGCTTAATGCTTATTGTAAGTCATATGAAGACTTACTGTAAGCGATATATATATTTACTGTAAGTAATATCAAAGGCTTACTGTAAGTAATGTCAAATGCTACCCAGCCATGTGTCCTCGGAAACAACCACTAGCTTCCGAACACGCTTTAGCCACCAAGCGCCCAAGGGTTCCAAGGCGTAGTCCCCTGAGACCTCCGAACCTATCTGAGCAGGACGGAGTCACCCGAACATACTTCAGGGCTCCTGTTTGGACTACAGTTCCAGTGTCAGGGCACCGAGCATCGAGCAGCTGCACCGAACAGGTCCACCAACCCCTGTTCGGAACCTCTATGGCCTACAACTCTGTGTGGCTCTTCACTTACTATAGCAGTTAATGGGACAGTGCGGTGCGCCTCCCCATGATCTGGAGTAGCTTAAGTGCGAAATCCCAAGGGATGTCTCAAATTGACAACTCCCCACTTTGGGATCTCAACCGTCACGTCCCTTCAGTTATCATTGAATTGGGATGCGTCCGGACCCTTTAGGTCCCTCGCCTATATAAGGAGAAAGATAACCTCCATAAAGAGGTACACAGAATCACCCCCACACAATCGCCCACGCGCGAGACCACACAAAAGAACCCTTCCTTCTTCACCTCATTTTGACAGTCTTGACCTGACTTTGGCATTGAAGGGTTCTCCCGGTTCTTCAACCGGATCCCCCTGACGCCCTTTCTAGTATTTGTAGGCCACCTTCCGCACTAGCGATCGCTCTTCCCTCTCTCTTAGTGGAGGCCCGTTCCGCCCATTATCGAACAGGAAAAATGATACCACATTTTTTGTGCCATATATGGGAATGACGATTGCCATTACTCGCAGACGATCCTCCCACTAGAATCCTAGAAGCCGACCGACACGATCTCACCAGTCACATGAGGTCTCACGCGACCAAGCTCCTCCCGCTGACGACAACGCTGTTCCCACCAGAGCAACTACAAACAGACCTGTGCTCGAAACTCCGATTTTGGCCTAGGAGGTAGCGGAGCTCCGGGGACAATTCCAGCAACTAATGGGGGTCTGTTAGGGGCTTCAAACTCAGCTGGCAAGGTGGCCAGCCCCAACTGTCCCCCCCGCACCAGAAAGGTAGGCGGAGTCGTCCCGACGGCGACCGCCAGCGCCGACGGCATGCCAAGAGCGTCGCAAGAAGTTGGCCTGCCGATCGTGGCGTGCCCCCTCACCCCGCCATATGCCGGAACAATAGGACAAGTCACCTCAAAGGTTTGTCGTGGCTCCACTTCCTCTGAGGTCCGTCGTCAGCGCCAACTCCCACGGTTCCCGGTGAGAAGGTTCCGTGCACTCCGACCCGAAACTGGCGAGACACCTCCGTCGCATTGTTGACTTGGAGCGATGCATGGAGAGTTGCGCTCGCTAGATGGAGGTGATGGGCCATAGGGTTGAGGGCAGAGTTCTGGCAGACGATGACCTAGACTTCCACTCCCCGTTCACGGCGGTGATCCTGGAGACTCGGGTCTCGCTGAAGCTGCCCCTGCCTTCCATCACCTCTTACAATGGCACTACCAACCCGACAGATCATATTCACGGGTTTGAGTTGCACATGGTGTTCCACGGAGCATCAGACGCGGTGAAGTGCCGAGCCTTTTCGGCCACTTTGAAAGAGAGAGCAAGGGCCTAGTTCAAAACCCTCCCAACAGGCTCCATCACTTTCTTCCACCAGTTGAAGAAGTCCTTCAGTGACAACTTCCTGGGCGGAAGGTCTCAACCTTGCACGGCGGCCTCGTCGTTGTCTTTGCGGCAGAAGAAGGGCAAGGCTCTCTGGGACTATGTCAAGAGGTTTCAGAGTGAAGCCCTTCGCATCCCATGCTTGGACGTTCCACTCACTACTAGTGCCCTCATACAAGGCACCCGCAACGGATTCCTCCAACGGACGCTAGGGGTGCAGCAGCCAACGACCCTGGCAGAGCTCCTCTCAATCGCACAGCGCCATGCTGCGTGCGAGGAGAGCCTTGTTGACCAGGTTGCAAGCCTAGGGGGGGTGAATGGATTACTAAAAATTTCTTTTAAAGTATTCCTGTAAATAAAAATGCTTTGACTAAAGATACTAAGTTCGATGGTTAGAGTTAGTATAAAATGAGGACACAATAAAATCAATCACACAGACAGCAGGGTTTTTATCCTAGTTCAGATCTCCTATCACAAGGAGTCCTACGTCCAGTCCCCAAGCAACAACTTGGGATTTCACTAAACAAGGGTATAGTCCCCCTTAAGGACACTTACATATCCAGACGTAGCTGGCCTTCTCTTCTCTACACAAAGAGGCACTAAACCACCTAATGCAACATGACTTCCTTCTTACCAAAGGGAATAGCCACCCACTCCACAGTAGGTCTTCTCTTCATAGACGAAGAGGTACACTCAGAATAAGAATGAAAGAGATGATGGCCCCTAGACCAAGCTTATAGAGATTGCTTAATCTAAGGCTGAATCTGAGAGATAAAAAGATTCACACAGAATGAAGGTCTCTCAGATCTACAAGAAGCTCTCAGAAACTAGAACATGTTGCTATGGAGATCTAGAACTGAAGACTGTTTAAATGATGAACGAGCTCATCTTTCTTTCTCTTCAAGGTGTCAAGGTAAGATCTATATCTTTGTGGAGACACTAGTCTTCTATTTATCTTCTTTTGAATGATTTAGCCATTGAAGTATCTGTTGTCTCTCATCTTCATGCATGTTGAATGTGCTTGGTCCAATGTAGGGAGCAAGAGAACCTACAGCCATTAAATGCTGGGATAGACACATACACAGAGGAAGATTATGTGAATCTCTTTTTGTTTCTATCAGAGTGACAGGTCCAATCGTTGCAACGTGTGAGACCACCGGAAACTTGCACATAATTAATGCTGAAGTATAGACAACGTGAAAGTGTCTAAACTGTCAGTCAATGTTAGTAGCCATGCTTTAGGAAGATATACCATAAAGGAAATTTCATTCTATCATCCTGTAAAGTTTTACTTTACGTGACATGAGTGTGGCAAACAAAGATATATGTTGAGCAGAGATACTGTACCATACACAATAAATGTTTGAGTATGCAGGAGACAACTTGAATCGCGGGAAGACTTGAAATCCACAGAGATTTGAATATATTGAATATTATGAAGGATGAAATATACACAAAATTATCTAGAATGATTATAATAGAAATATTCATCAACTTTCTAAAACATAATCGATATAAAGGAGAGTTGATGTTTAGCGACAGTCTGTGTACAATGAGAGTCGATGTAAATATGAAATCGATGTTGAGTTATAACCATAATCCATGTGAGAATATAATCCATGTTAAGACGAAGTCGATGTGAACATAATCCATGTTTTGAGTGAAATCGATGTTCTGGATGAAGTCGTTGTTAAATTGAAGTCGATGTTTAACTGAAATCGATGTTCAGGTGAAATCGATATTCAAAGTGAAGTTGTTGTTGTAATGAAATCGATGTTCACATGAAATCGTTGTTTGGAACGAAGTTGTTGTTTAAGTTAAGTCGATGTTCCATATATGAAATCGATGTTCTACTGAAATCGATGTTTTAGTGAAATCGTTGTTGAACCAAAATCATTGTTTTAAGTGAAGTCGATGTTCTATATGAAATCGATGTTTTAGTGAAATCGATGTAGAAACGAAATCGATGTTTAAGCCGAATCGATGTAGAAACAAAATCGATGTTTAAGCTGAAATCGATGTTCTAATATGTGTTGGCCCTTTTGGTACGGCAGCAAGCTAACCTAGAGGGGGGGTGAATAGGGTTTTCTGAAATCTGAAATAGAAACTTAAACACAGAAATCAACACTTGAAGGTTTGGTTAGTTTAGTGTGATAAAGAGAGTAGTGCGGAAGCAAATAAACAATCACACAAGAGACACAAGGAGTTTATCCTGGTTCGGCCCTTCCCACATGGAAGTCCTACGTCCAGTCCCCAAGCAACTTCTTGGGATTTCACTAACCAAGGGTACAGTCCCCCTTAAGGACACTACAACACCCACCACCCCAGCTGGTCTTCTTCTCTTTCCCGGGCAAGAAGGTAGCCCACTTCTCTTACAGGTAAAGAAGCCAACCTCCTGATACAAACCTCAGTGCGGTTCTGCTAGACACAAACCCCTAGCTAGGTTCTACACTGTATACAGTCCTACAGCTGGACAGAAGTCTTTCTTAGAAAAGAAAGAACAAAGCTGAGAGTTGGAACAAATAAAACCAACTAAAAGAACTCTCAGCAAAAGACTCTCTCCCCAGATTACAAAGATGCACACAGAGAGAGTGAAGAGAGGAGAAGGAGCTTGAAGCTTGAGGGCTTCAGATGCTTGAACACTTCTTCTTGGGCTCAGGCTCTTTCTCTCTTTTCCTTTGAGTGTATGTGGAGTTGAGGTTCTTCCCGGATGTACACTCTTGAAAAATCTTCAGGAAAGCTCATCGTTCTTCTTCAGCCTTGCTTCATCTTTTATATGAGCAATTTGAATAAATCCGTTGGAGCTCTAGCCGTTGCTCATCTTCTCTTTCTTCTGATAATTTGTGGTCTACGAGGTCTGCAAGCATAGAAAAAAGTGTTTAGATAAAAGAGTGTTTCTGTCAAAAAGGCTCATACCTCTATGTTTCCTGTTGCCACTCAGAAGTAGTAAGTAATCCCCTTTTTGTTGGCAGGAAAGAAAAAATTTAGAGAGATAAGCAAAAAGATCTCCTGTCAGAAAGATAGAGGATTACGCAAATCAAGAATATTTGACTTTTTCACTAGATGCCAAAAAATATTTTGGAATATAAAGGAAATCTATGTTTAAGTGAAATCCATGTTGAAATCCATATTTTATGAAGGAATCCATGTTTCACTTAACAAATCCTTATGAGAGTTACAAAGGAATCAATGTGAGAAGTCTGTGTGAGTTACAAAGGAATCCTTATGAGAAGTCTGTGTGAGTTACAAAGGAATCCTTATGAGAAGTCTGTGTGAGTTACAAAGGAATCCTTATGAGAAGTCTGTGTGAGTTACAAAGGAATCCTTATGAGAGCGAATCCTTATGAGAGTTACAAAGGAATCGTTATGAGAGTGAATCCTTATGAGAGTTTACAAAGGAATCGTTATGAGAGCGAATCCTTATGAGAGTTTACAAAGGAATCGTTATGAGAGCGAATCCTTATGAGAGTTACAAAGGAATCGTTATGAGAGCGAATCCTTATGAGAGTTACAAAGGAATCGTTATGAGAGTGAATCCTTATGAGAGTTTACAAAGGAATCGTTATGAGAGCGAATCCTTATGAGAGTTTACAAAGGAATCGTTATGAGAGCGAATCCTTATGGGAGTTACAAATGAATCGTTATGAGAGCGAATCCTTATGAGAGTTACAAAGGAATCGTTATGAGAGTGAATCCTTATGAGAGTTTACAAAGGAATCGTTATGAGAGCGAATCCTTATGAGAGTTTACAAAGGAATCGTTATGAGAGCGAATCCTTATGAGAGTTACAAAGGAATCGTTATGAGAGTGAATCCTTATGAGAGTTTACAAAGGAATCCTTATGAGAGCGAATCCTTATGAGAGTTACAAAGGAATCGTTATGAGAGTGAATCCTTATGAGAGTTTACAAAGGAATCGTTATGAGAGTGAATCCTTATGAGAGTTTACAAAGGAATCGTTATGAGAGCGAATCTTTATGAGAGTTTACAAAGGAATCGTTATGAGAGCGAATCCTTATGAGAGTTACAAAGGAATCGTTATGAGAGAGAATCCTTATGAGAGTTACAAAGGAGTCTGTGTGAGTTACAAAGGAATCCTTATGAGTTACAAAGGAGTCCGTGTGAGTTACAAAGGAATCCTTATGAGTTACAAAGGAGTCTGTGTGAGTACAAAGGAATCCTTATGAGTTACAACGGAGTCTGTGTGAGTTACAAAGGAATCCTTATGAGAGCAAATCTATGTGGCACTTTGAACTGAAATCAATGTATGTTGATTGAACATCGATTTATCGTTTTAGTGCAAATCACATGGCAATAATGTCATAAATTTATATTTATTAGAAAATCATGATATTTAATTTATTATTAGAAAATCATGGTATTAAATATATTTAATATTCAATTAATCACATAATTTATATTTATTAAGAAAAACATGATATTAAATATTTTTAATAATAATTAATTAGACATATATTTTGTTATCACCAAAATAAAAGGGTAAAATATAGGAGTGGTTCAACAATATGAAGTCGATGTAGAACCATAATCGATGTTTTAATGAAATCGTTGTTGAAACAAAATCGATGTTTGAACCGTAATCGATGTTCTAATATGAAGTCGATGTTCTACATGAAATCGATGTTTAAGTAAAATCGTTGTAGAACCGAAATCGATGTTTGAACCGAAGTCGATGTTCTGATATGGAGTCATTGTTCTACATGAAATCGATGTTTAAGTGAAATCGATGTAGAACCGAAATCGATGTTATAATAAGGTAGTCATTGTTTAAGTGAAATCAATGTAGAAACAGAATAGTAATTGATGTGAGCTTTTAATAGAAGTCGATGTATACTTAGACAAATTATGTGCAATAGACTTCAAAGAACATGAGTGTAGATAACTTACTGAGTTTGTTTTATCTAAGACCGGTTGAGAAACCTTAGAAAATAGTGTTAGTCCATAATTTTCAGAGTTTTGTTAATCACCAAAATACATATAATAAATAACAAATTATATGGAGATAGACTGATCATCAATCTCCCCCTTTTTGTGATGACAAAACATAAAGAGTTGTATATATGAAATAGCTGAAATAAAAATTTCAAGAATTTTTAAAGTATGTATTTCAGAATGTTTTTCTCCCACTTTTTGTCATTAATCAAAAAGGAATAAGTATAGAAATAAAATTGTAAGAAAGAGACAAATATAAATGGGAGTCAAAGATGCAATATTATGTACTAGTGAGGGTCAGGAATATAGAAGGCAGGAGACAGAAGTGAAGCATGGCGAGTGATAATCTGCCAAGCTTGGACTTTCTGCTCTTCAAAAAGGTTTTTAAAGACACCCTAACTAATGTTATATAAGGCCCCATTTTTGGACTGAGTCTCTTGATGTGAAGCTGTCGTTGATCTCACTACAAGAAATCCTAGCTCTGCCTACAAAAGTTGCTTACGGTTCAGTATATTCGTAAGCTATTTGTATGGATAGACATATCTATACTTACGGACTGTACGTGTCTTAAGTATATCAGACAAACTTTGTTCTTAAACTTTTAAGATATGCCTATCCCTATGGCGTAATATCGTAAGTATATAACGTTATCACCTACGAAGTTTGATACAATAAATATATAATAAAATATTATTTTTAACATTGGGCACCCATTGAACTTTGGCCTCCCGCGCCCCGATTGAAGGGAAAAAAACCCCCTCCTTCCCCTTGACTCCACTCTCCTCCTTCCCATTGTAGCAGCGAAAGGCAAGCAAGCAGTGGCATCGTCGGCAAACACTGGAGAAGACTCGCGGTGACGGCGTCCGCACTAGAGAAGACTCACGGCGGAACTTGCGGCAGAAGGCGGTAGAAAGCGGCGTCATCGGCGGTTTAGGGCAAGCAACAGCCCGTGCCTGATGGTTTAGGGCAAGCAACGGTAGCAGAAGCTGACGGCGAACTTCCGACGACGGCAGGGGAAGGATGATGATCAGTTTATCCCCATGTAATTTAAATTAATTACATATTTATTTTGGTGATTAACAAAACTATAATAAAGTTTAATCTAACATATTTTCGATGAGATTTGAGTACAGGAAATGAAACAAGAAATATCAAGCTAAATGGGTAAGTATTATTTACTCTATAGCAATGTAAGTTCAAAGCATGGAATTTCTCTAAATACACATCGATTTTATGCATGCTGTAACGACTTCCTTCTCTATCATATCAACTTCAATAGATTCATAACGATTTCCTTATTATCATAACGATTTCATACACATAAGGATTCGCTATATGTTCTATCGTTTTGGGTATCATAACGATTTCATAAGTGTCTGGTCAATTTTGAGAAAGCATAATGATTTGCTTCCATAACGATTCACTAAGTGATCGCATCGACCTCACAACGATTCGCTAAGAAAGCATAACGACTTGGTTCATAACGATTTGCTCTCTCATCGATTTCTTAAGTGAGAGCAACGATTTGCTCTCACATCGATTTCTTAAGTGAGAACAACGATTTGCTCTCACAATGATTTCTTAAGTGAGAACAACGATTTGCTCTCACAACGATTTCTTAAGTGAGAACAATGATTTGCTCTCACAACGATTTCTTAAGTGAGAACAACGATTTGCTCTCATATCGATTTCATAAGTGAAACAACGATTTGCCTATACCATCATGACGATTTGATCCTTGTAACGATTCGATAAGTTACACAACAACTCTGTCACAGTAACGATTCTCTTAGTTACATAATGACTTAGTTGCCGTAACGATTCGATACAGCAAACAACGATTTACTCACATCGTTTTGTCTCTGACAACTTGCTCATAATGATTATCTTATAGAGTCATAACGATTTGTCAATATAACGATTTGTATGTGCATCGGTTTGCTTATAAGTGCACAACAATTTACATGGTTATCAACTCATTTGCATAATGATTTCATAAGTCATGCATGTAACGATTTCATGGACTATAACAATTTGATATTTTAACTCATTTTTAAGTACGTTGAGAAGTCAAAGACTTCACATATATCTTTCTGACAACCATGCATTTATTACGACTGAACATATCACTGCACTGCATGGAAACGATATCTTCTATTTTTTGTGGTTATTCTACAAACATCTTTTTAGAAGAACATAATGGAACTTATATTTTTATATAAGATCATTCTAACGTTGACTGACAACAAGAGACAGCCTAGTTGTCTATTGTTTTAGCATTTAATGCGTGCAGGTCTCTGACAGCGCACCTCAATACAACATTGGACAACATGGAAGATAACGAATATCAGAGAAGATCCTTTCTCCTGTTGCGTGCATGGAAAGCTAAAGTCTATCGAAGAAGAAGCTCTACAGTGACATGCAGTCTAACGTAAACAAAAGATTAGAGACAACGGCACTTCAACATTCAAATTTCAAATAGAATATATATAAAGAAGACTGAAGCTCCAAAAGAAGATACCTTGAATAAAGAGACACCGCTTTCAACAATTTTTCAAGTCTTCTGTGAGAAAACTGAAGAGCCAAGTTTTTCATTCGCATCTGTTCTAGCTCTTGCTCTCTGAGATTAGTGTAGATCCTTGAGAGAGCCTCTAGTACTGAGAGAGACAGATCAATTCTGCAGATCCTTTCTTTCTCAGTCTTAGCTTCAGATCTAGCATTGTATAAGCTTGATCTAGGGGCTTGTTTTCATTTCCACATTCTTGTGTTCTTTTCTTCCCTTCATGTTGAAGGAAGACCTGGGGGTTCCAGGGTGTGTATTCCCTTCATGTTGAAGGAAGACCTGGTGGTATCCAGGGTGTTGTAATTCCTCTTCGGGTTGTGAAGAGAAGACCAGCTGCGGCTGGGTGTGTAATGGTCCATAAGGGGGACTGTACCGTTGGGTAGTGAAAACTTAAGGTATTGCTCAGGGACTTGACGTAGGACTCCTAAGGAGAGGGGATCCGAACCAGGATAAATCCTTATGTAGTGTGATTGCCTTTGTGTGTTTGCTGTTTACCTTTACTAACACTAACAACTATCAAAGTGTGTTTTGTGTGACTGTTTTGTGAACAGATTTTTTAGGTTCTCAATAATTTTAAGAATCCCATTCACCCTCCCTCTAGGCTTGCTACCTGGGCAACAAGTGGTATCAGAGCGAGTCTCTTCGACAAAGAAGAAGATCCAACGATCTGAAGAGAAAAGATCAAATGGCAGCCCAAGGTCACTCCGAAGGTCTGTCAGTCAACAGGCCACCGCTGTTCGATGGAGAAGATTACACCTATTGGAAAACAAGAATGGAGTACTTCCTACAAGGTTTCGACTTTCAAATCTGGTCAGTTGTAGAAGAAGGAGACCTTCTAGTCACTAACGAGAAGGACAAATGGACAGAAAATGATAGAAAGAAGATTTCTCTCAACTGCAAAGCTAAGAGCATATTATGCTGTGCACTTAGCAAGAAAGAATTTAACCGAGTTTCAGCCTGCAAATCAGCGATGGAGATGTGGGAGAAGCTAAGAATCACATATGAAGGTACCGACAAAGTAAAGGAAACCAGAATAGACATTTTGGTGACACAGTACGAGAGATTCCAGATGGAGTCAGGAGAAACCATTACACAGATGTTCAACAGATTTACAGACATCACCAACGGGTTAGCAGGATTAGGAAAAAGTTATGAGATGGGAGACATGGTAAGGAAAATCCTTAGATCTCTACCATCTTCTTGGACTCTCAAGGTAACAGCTAGAGAAGAAGCCAATGACTTGAAAAGGATGTCATTGGAAAAGCTCATTGGGTCCCTCATGGCCCATGAGATAAACATGGAAAGATTGGGAGAATCATCAAGTAGAAAGAAGCACACGAATGCCCTCAAAGTAGCAGAAGATAGCTCTGAGGAAGAATCTGAGAACGAAGACAATAGTGAAAAGAGTGAAGATGAAGAAGCTTTGTTATCAAGAAGACTACAAGGCATCTTAGCCAAGAAGAAAAAATATCAATCTAGAAGACGTTACTTCAAAAAGGGCAAAGATTTCAAGAAAACTAAAGCAAAGGACATCAAGAAAGGTGAGCCAATTTGCTATGAATGTAAGAAGCTCGGACATATCAAGGAAGAGTGTCCAAAGCTCAAGAAATCTAAATAGAGAAAGAAGGAAAGTTCAAGAAAACCAAGAAGATTCAAGAAGAAAGCTATGGCAGCGGCTTGGGACAACATTAGTGACTCATACAGTGAGTCGAGCTCAAGCAATGAAGAAAAAGAAGAAGCCAACTTGGCTTTCATGGCCAACACAGAAGATAAGGTAACTTCAAACTCATCCTTTTTTTTCTTGTAATGATTCTGATTCAGATAACTTAGAAGAAGCCTTCAATGAACTATATTGTAAATATAGAGAAGTATCTAAATTACTAAAAGCAAGCAAGAAAAACATTGTATGCCTAGAAAATACTAATTCAGATTTAAAATCTGAAAATGAGCAAATGGAAAAATAAATTAATGAACTAAAAAGGAGAAATGAATTACTGTGTGACGACTTGAAAAATAAAAATGAACAATTAGCAAATTTGGAAAATCAAGAAATAGTAAATAATTTAAAACAAGAAGTCAACACGTTAACCACAGAAAATGTAAAATTATCAAGCACTCTAGAAAAATTTACAAACGGTAAAACTAGATTAATATTGAAAGGTGATAAATGGTCAAGTAAAAATAAACATGGATTAGGTTATACACCCCCTGATAACGAAGAAACTAAAGTTTATCCTAAAATATATCCTACACCTAAATTTGTACCTGAACAAGACACAGCATATAAGGCAAATCTTAAATACATACCAACTGAAAAAGTAACTAAGATGTCTTGCTGTAGTCATTGCAATAAGCTAGGTCATATTAAAGTATCATGTCCTACTAAACATAAAGTATGGGTAATCAAAAAGAAAAATGATGACACTAACTAACTAGGACCCAAAAGAACTTGGGTACCTAAAGCTTAATGTTTTTAATGCAGGGAAACCTTCGAGCATCCAAATGGTATTTAGACAGCCGTTGCTCAAGGCACATGTCAGGAATCAGGAAGCTATTTTCTCATTTAGAAGCTGAAGAAGGTACAGTCACCTATGGAGATAATGAAAATGGGACTGTAATAGGCAGTGGTTCAGTAGGCATCAAAGGTAAGACAGTCATTGAAGAAGTTCTATGCGTCAAGGGACTGAAGCACAACCTCATCAGTATCAGCCAGCTGTGCGACAAAGGACATCAAATCAGATTTCAAGAGTCAAAGTGCAGCATTATGAAGGATGGTGCAATCATCTTTGAAGCCAATAGAGAAAAGAACCTGTACGTGCTTTATCTAGAAGAACTAAAAGATCAGGACATTTGTTTGGCAGTAAATAAAGAGCAGTCAACAGAACTGTGGCACAAAAGACTAGGTCACTGCAGTCTTGATGGCATGAGAAAATTGATCAAGAGAAGCTTGGTGGAAGGTCTACCTAAAGTCTGCACAAGGTTGGATGGTGTCTGCAAACCATGTGCAAAAGGAAAGCACACCAAGTCATCTTTCAAGTCAAAAACTGTGGTAACAACCTCTAAACCCCTAGAACTCCTTCATATGGACTTATTTAGGCCAATAAGGACCACAAGTCTTGGAGGAAAGAATTTTGGATTTGTCATTGTAGACGATTACTCTAGATTCACTTGGGTATCCTTCTTGGAGCACAAAGATGATACATTTGACAGTTTTGTAAGCTTCAGCAAGAAGGTACAGAAAGATAAAAAGTTCAACATTGTTGGAATCCGGTCAGATCATGGAGGAGAATTCCAAAATGAGAAATTTTCCAAGTTCTGTGATGACCAAGGGATAGAGTACAATTTCTGAGCACCAAGGACACCACAGCAAAATAGAGTTGCTGAGAGGAAGAACAGAACCCTATTGGATATGGCAAGGACAATGTTATCAGAATATGATTTGCCAAGGTATTTTTGGGCTGAAGCAGTCAACATGGCATGTTACATTATCAACAGAGTGATGATCAGGCCTATCTTGAAGAAAACAACATATGAACTGTACAAGGGAAAGAAGCTGAAGATCAGTCATTTCAGGACATTCGAATGTCCATGTTTCATCCACAACAACGACAAAAGAGACATCGGTAAGTTAGATGCAAAATCAGATGAAGGTATATTCATGGGGTATGCTTCTAAACCTAAAGGCTATAGAGTATTTAATAAGCGTACTTTATTAATTGAACAATCAGTACACATCATTTTTATGAAACTAACCCTTCCTTGAGAGAGGAAGACGATAGTGATATTGATGATGCAGAAGAATTGTCCAAGAAATTAAAGAATACATCTATTGAGGACAAGGAAGATCCACCTCTGGAAGACCTGCAACAAAAGGACATTTTACAAGAAAATCTTCCAAATGAATGGAGACATAAGAAAGATCACCCACCAGAAAACATCAATGGTGATCCATCCGTAGGGGTAAGGACAAGAGGTAATATAATTCCATGTGATTATTTAGCTTTTGTCTCGTAAATAGAGCCTAGGACAGTCAATGAAGCTTTCACTGATGAATCTTGGATTTTGGCCATGCAAGATGAACTGAATAAGTTCAAGAGAAACCATGTATGGTCACTTGTTCCTAGACCATCAGATCATCTAGTGATTGGCACCAAATGGTTGTTCAGAAATAAATTGGATGAAGCTGGTGTGATCATAAGAAACAAGGCCAGATTGGTAGCTCAAGGCTATTCTCAAGAGGAAGGTATAGATTTTGATGAAACCTATGCACCTGTAGCTAGACTTGAGGCTATTAGGATTCTACTTGCCTATGCATCTGTATTAGACTTGAAATTATTTCAAATGAATGTTAAATTGGATTTTTTAAATGGTTTTATTAAGGAGGAAGTTTATGTAGAACAACCTCCAGGTTTTGATGACATTTATTTTCCGAATCATGTATTTAAGTTGCACAAAGCATTATATGGATTAAAACAAGCACCAAGAGCATAGTATGAACGTTTAAGTGCATTTCTATTAAACCATGGTTTCATTAAAGGTTAAGTAGATAAACTATTTGTTAAGTCTAAAGTCAAAATATTCTGCTTGTTCAAATATATGTTGATGATATAATATTTGGTTCTACTGATGAATCCCTTTGCAAGTATTTTGAAAAGTTCATGTAGGGAGAATTCGAGATGAGCATGATGGGGGAGCTCAGCTACTTCTTGGATTGCAAATCAAACAAGGAAAGGAAGGAACTCACATCTGTCAAGCCAAGTACACCAAGGAGTTGCTAAAGAAATTTGGATTCGAAAATAGCAAGCACTGTCAACGCCTATGAGCACATCAACAAGAATGGA
Organism: Colocasia esculenta; assembly: GCA_014218235.1. Classification (NCBI taxonomy): domain Eukaryota; kingdom Viridiplantae; phylum Streptophyta; class Magnoliopsida; order Alismatales; family Araceae; genus Colocasia; species Colocasia esculenta. The sequence goes on along the minus strand of CM024753.1, from coordinate 189,984,157 downwards.
CATTGATAAGGATGGTAAGAAAGTAGACCAAAAGATCTACAGAGATATGATAGGTTCACTACTTTACTTAACTGCCAGTAGACCTGACATACTGTTAGTGTATGCATGTGTGCTAGGTATCAGGAAGACCCTAAAGAATCTCATTTAATTAGTGTCAAAAGAATCTTTAGATATTTAGCTAAAACCCATGATTTAGGTTTATGGTATCCAAAGTCATGTGACATCAATTTAGTAGGATACTCTGATGCTGACTACGCTGGATGCAAAATAGATAGAAAAAGCACCAGTGGCTGTTGTCAATTCTTGCAGGATGTCTGATCTCGTGGTCCTCAAAGAAACAAAATTCAGTGGCATTATCTACAACAGAAGCTGAGTACGTAGCTGCTGGAAGTTGTTGTACACAACTCCTATGGATTAAGAAACAACTTAAGGATTATGGACTCCAGATCAAGATAATTCCCCTATTATGCGACAACACCAGTGAAAAATCTAACTAAGAATCCAATACAGCATTCAAGGACTAAGCACATTGAGGTTAGACGTCATTTTATTCGATATCATGTAGTTAATGGTAACATAGATATTTCTTTCATTGATACTAATAATCAGTTAGCAGATATCTTCACAAAGGCCTTACCTGAAGAGAGATTTACTTCTCTTAGAAGGGATTAGGCATGTGTAAATTGTGAAAGAATCATCTGTATAAAACTGAGATATAATATTCAGAATATCAATTATTTTTCCTTCTTGAATTTAAGCAAAATTCCAAATGCTGCCTGCCTGTTTAAATATCCTTGACGATTCATAATTTTTAAAAGAATTTATTTCCATCGAACTGGTCATTTTGTCCTTTTCTGCCATCATACCGCCTCCGTTTTGAAAAAGTTACTTTACTCATTTAATACATCCCGAAATCTGTGTGGCAACGATTCACATCCTGCCTTCATCTCCTTCTACTTGCCTGAGGCGATACCCTATCGACTCTGGCATCGACTCCCTAAGATTTCAAGCTTTCAACTGCTTCCTGCCAGAAATTTCTTGAGGGTTTCTGTTCCAATCCTCTAGAAACCTTTCCCGTTCGACTTCATGGCCTCTTCTGGTGTTTCCGGGAGGGTCGGGGGCTACGGAACTGAGTTCCTGACAGCAGAGCAGCATGAAAGATTTACCTCCGTGAAGACGAAGCTCTGTGGAAATAAAGCTGTGGATATTATAGATTTGGAGAAATATGGGATGCACAACATCGTGGCAGCCATGGATAGGATGAAATGGATAGAAATCGCAACTTTCTCTGAGGTAAGCTATCCAGACTTGGTGAAGGCTTTCTTCGTTTGTTTGAGGACGGAGGAGGATGGATCCTTGACTTCGTATGTCAAAGGAACCTCAATAAGAATCACTTATGATCTTTTGAAGTCTTTATTTGGAGTTTGCACCACCGGTCACAGTAGGGTACACACTGTTGACACCCAGGCAAAGGGGCTAGGTATTGTTGGTCCCGAGTTCAAGCTGAAGGATGGGAAGTTGGATATTAACCAGATGAATGCGTTCAACCGCTTACTGCATTTTATTGTTTGTTAAATCTTATTTCCGAGGAGTGCTACCTTCTCAACCTGCACCAAAGCAGATTCGGACATGATGTTCTGGGCCATCCAGAACCAGGAAATAAACATGGCCGAGGTCATCTTGGAACGAATGAGGTTTGCCTATGCTCAGATTTGGGACATGAAGAGCAAATTAAATGTGTCCCTGCCTTATACTCATCTGCTCACCAAGATCTTTCAACATTTTGGCATTAACTTGTCTAGAGCAGTAGTTGAGAAGATGGGGCAGGCTATCTACAGCAGGAATTTAAGGAGAGTGGATTTTTAGTTGTAAACGGTGTATGGACCAAGAAATCAATGGCTGAGGGTGAGGCCATCATAAGCGAAGCCCAAGAAATCTAAGAAGTAACAACAGCAACACTAGCAGAAGAAACAGTAACTCCAGCAGCAGCAGAGGCCAGAGTAGAAGAATCTGTGGTCACTGGCAGCCTAATTGAATAAATTCCTCTAGAGAATATTATGCCAGTTGTAGGAACCTCTAAAGATCAAAACCCCACCACTATTGTGGCATCCATTCTTAGAGATGTGTTGGAATCTATTTCTAGCACTCTAGGGGAGCCTGAGAGGTTCAGTGAATCAGTAGCACCAGATGTTGTGGCACTAGGCTACATTGAAAAGACTGTAGTAGAAGATGCTCCTGCTCATGGGGAGCAAGATCAGGAAGATGAAGTTGTGGCATCAGGCAACAATGTTGTTCAGATGGAAGATGCTCTTGTCCAAGGGGAGCAAGCAGCAGAAGTCCAAAATGATGCACCTATGGAAGATGCCCCTGCTGAAGGGGAGATTTTGGGTGAGAAAGAAGGTCAGTCTCAGGGGGAGAGAACTGAAAAATCTCCAGTAAGTTATTTTCAAGAAGGAGCAACCGCCAGTTCTTCTGATTCAGATTGTCAGGATGCTCATGATGATCTTGAGGAGCCCGTTGCTAGGGCAAGTAAGAAAGGAAAGGAAGTTGCTTCAGAGATTCCTCTCCTTGCAAAAGCACCATTTCAGAGGCCACAAAGACAGAGGTTTTTCATTAACCTGAAGCCTGTGATTGAAAGGTTAGATGCCCAAGGTGAAATACTTTGCTCTGTGCAATCAGATGTTAATTCTATTTTTATGAGCCAAGCATCGGCATCAAAAGAAATGGGCATGGTGAAGAATGCAATAAGGTGGTTGAACAAGGAAATGGGAAGCATGAAGACTCTTTTGTCAGACATTCGAAAGGAGGTAAGAGCATCAGCACCTCCTGCTCCCACACCACCTGCTCCTCAGCCTTCTGAGGATGCAAATGAAGAGATTGCTAGGCCATCAGGGCCTGTTTCAGCAGAGGAGTCTGGGCCTTCAGGGCCATCTATTCCTGATGAAGCTGTGAAGTATGTGCCATCAGGGAACCTATCTAAAGATCCAGCAGGGCCATCAGGGCCAATAATTGTTGATCAGGTGACAGCTGAAGAATCTGGGCCAAGAGGGCCAGCTGAGGATCTGTCAGGGCCAACTGGGCCTGTGGTTCCTGAAGCTGATCATGTCAGGGTAGAAGAAGAAGCTATAGCTCCTAAGCCCCCAGCTCCTTCTCCCATTCAGACACCAACTCCTCCTTCACCACCTTCATCCTCCTCAGCACCTCCAGCTCCACCTACTTTCAAACAGCCACTACCCAGAAACATCTCTTCACCTACTCTATTTCCTTCACAGTCCTCTTCATCTCCTGTCTCCACCACTCACATTCTTGTTCCTCCAGCCTCCTCATCAGCTGGAGCCTCCTCATCCTCTGGGCCCTCTTCTTTTGGACCACCAGATATACCTCCTTCTACCTCACATTCTTTTCTTCATCCTACTACTCCTCCTTCCTTCATTACAATTATTCCGAAGAGTGTTCAGATTGATGCTCCCTTTCTTAGGGACATCAAATATGAGTTTGAAGAAGCTATTCTCTGCTCTGTATTGAAGGTTGGCACTCATGTTCATAGGACATGCTCTTCTAGCCTGCTCCTAAGAACGCAAAATAACCTCCACCTCTTCTATTTCTTCTGACCCTTGTTATCCACCTATGTGGTTTTTCTCAACAGACAACAAAAATAAACCACTCTATAGAGAATTCCTTCAGAAAGTTGCTTATGCTACTATTTTTAATCTTCCTCACCTAAATCTTACCAATCATCTTAATGTCATTTTGCCTTACACCCCTCTTTCAAAATTTGAAAAATAAAAAATCTTCTCGCTTACTGAGCCCAAAACTGAAGAGCAGTGGGCTCGAGGCCACAAGACTTTGTACAATAAGTTTCTTCATGCCAAATCAGCCAGGTTCCCTCCCCGGGATCATTCCTTGACCTTATCAGAATGGTTCCAAATCCTTCACAAGGACACCTGGGCTCCTTTCATACAAAATGAAATCAAGATGATCCGGTACTTTCAAATGTTCAATGACTACCGGTATCTCCATCGTCTCCCCGAAATTTAGCTTGGTCAGTTCAAGTAGGCTATCAGTGCTCTGGGGTCTGTAGAAGCTCACACTGAAGCTATCTAGGTTGATTTTGCCACCCTCGAGCTACCTGATTTTTTTTTTCTTCCCCCTCTTCACTCTCTGGTCATGGAATCAGCTGTTGGCTCAATTATTTTTGAGCATTTAGCCAGAGTCATGGGAAGAATCAAAGTGCAGAATGGTCATCTGGTTGCCTTTCACAGTTTTTTGTTCATAGAATATCACCAGGGCCATGTCAATGCAAATGTCCTCGCCCCTCTTTTGTCTGAATGTGAAAGACTCTCTCCTTCAGAGTGGGCCAGATTCTATCCCCTATCTGCTCAGCAGCTTACTGATCTGAATGTATCTTAGGCCAAGGAAGGTAAACCTCCACTTTCAGCTGCCACGTTTCTGGACATGAATTCCATTCACCTTGTTCATGATCCTTATCAGACATGGCTTGAAAGGTATAAGGTGTATGTGGCCATGCGGCTAGAATTGAAGCACCAGGAGCTTTTCTATCCAGTCACTATGGATCAGTTCCTAGCCTATGCCAGTTTTGGGGAGATTCCCTTCTTTAAAGTTTCCCTTGATCGAGATCGGTATGCTCAGTTCTTAGATGAGCAGCTGGTTCGTCATCTTGCCAGGATGGCTCCTACCATGGGACCTTCCTATTCTCTAGAACCTGGGGTTTTTAGGCTGTACTTTGAGAAGCAGGAAGAAAAGGCTTGGGAAGTCATTTCTCATTATGCCTCTCTTCTGTCTCCTACTTTCTATCTTCCTGTACCCAGTCAAAATTGAATAAAATGATCCCCTGTTCTCCTTATTCTTTTCTCTCTTCTTTGTCTCACTCTTATATTTTTTTTTGCTTAATGACAAAAAAGGGAGAAACTATATTACTTCTGAAATATATCTCTTATATTTCCGCAATTTTGTTTAGATTCATTTCAGATCATCTATGCTTATGTTAAGTTTTATCATCACCAAAAAGAGGGAGATTGTGATCAGTTTATCACCATGTAATTTAAATTAATTACATATTTATTTTGGTGATTAACAAAACTATAATAAAGTTTAATCTAACATATTTTCTATGAGATTTGAGTATAGGGAATGAAACAAGAAATATCAAACTAAATGAGTAAGTATTATTTACTCTATAGCAATGTAAGTTAAAAGCATGAAATTTCTCTAAGTACACATCAATTTTCTGCATGCTGTAACGACTTCCGTCTCTATCATATCAACTTCAATAGATTCATAACGATTTCCTTACTATCATAACGATTTCATACACATAAGGATTCGCTATATGTTCTATCATTTTGGTTATCATAACGATTTCATAAGTGTCTGGTCGATTTCGAGAAAGCATAACGATTTGCTTCCATAACGATTCGATAAGTGATCGCATCGAACTCACAACGATTTGCTAAGAAAGCATAACGACTTGGTTCATAACGATTTACTCTCTCATCGATTTCTTAAGTGAGAACAACGATTTTTTCTCACATCTTTCTTAAGTGAGAACAACGATTTGCTCTCACATCGATTTCTTAAGTGAGAACAACGATTTGCTCTCACAACGATTTCTTCAGTGAGAACAACAATTTGCTCTCACAACGATTTCTTAAGTGAGAACAACGATTTGCTCTCACATCGATTTCTTAAGTGAGAACAACGATTTGCTCTCACATCGATTTCTTAAGTGAAACAACGATTTGCCTATACCGTCATAACTATTTGATCCTTGTAACGATTCGATAAGTTACACAACGACTCTGTCACTGTAATGATTCACTTAGTTACATAACGACTTAGTCGCCGTAACGATTCGATACAGCAAACAACGATTTGCTCACATCATTTTGTCTCTAACAACTTGCTCATAACGATTTGCTTTAGAGTCATAACGATTTGTCAATATAACGATTTGTATGTGCATCGGTTTGCTTATAAGTGCACAACGATTTACATGGTTATCAACTCATTTGGATAACGATTCATAAGTCATGCATGTAACGATTTCATGGACTATAATGATTTGATATTTTAACTTATTTTTGAGTACGTTGAAAAGTCAAAGACTTCATGTATATCTTTCTGACAACCATGCATTTATTACGACTGAACATATCACTGCACTGCATGGAGACGATATCTTCTATTTTTGTGGTTATTCTGTAAATATCTTTTTAGAAGAACAGAATGGAACTTCTATTTTTATATAAGATCATTCTAACGTTGACTGACAACAAGAGACAGCCTAGCTGTCTATTGTTTTAGCATTTAATGTGTGCAGGTCTCTGGCAGCACACCTCAATACAACGTTGGACAACATGGAAGATAACAGATATCAGAGAAGATCCTTTCTCCTGTTGCGTGCATGGAAAGCTAACGTCTGTCGAACAAGAAGCTCTACAGTGACATGAAGTCCAACATAAACAAATTAAAGCTTAGAGACAACGGGCACTTCAACATTCAAATTTCAAATAGAAGATATATAAAGAAGACTGAAGCTCCAGAAGAAGATACCTTGAATAGAGAGACAACGCTTTCAACAATTTTTCAAGTCTTCTATGAGAAAACTGAAGAGCCAAGTTTTTCACTCACATATGTTCTAGCTCTTGCTCTCTGAGATTAGTGCAGATCCTTGAGAGAGCCTGTAGTACTGAGAGAGAGATCAATTCTGCAGATCCTTTCTTTCTCAATCTTAGCTTCAGATCTAGCATTGTATAAGCTTGATCTAGGGGCTTGTTTTCATTTCCACATTCTTGTGTTCTTTTCTTCCCTTCATGTTGAAGGAAGACCTGGGGGTTCCAGGGTGTGTATTCCCTTCATGTTGAAGGAAGACCTGGTGGTATCCAGGGTGTTTTAATTCCTCTTCGGGTTGTGAAGAGAAGACCAGCTGCGACTGGGTGTGTAAGGGTCCATAAGGGGGACTGTACCCTTGGTTAGTGAAAACCTGAGGTATTGCTCAGGGACTGGACGTAGCACTCCTAAGGAGAGGGGATCCGAACCAGGATAAATCCTTGTGTAGTGTGATTGCCTTTGTGTGTTTGCTGTTTACCTTTACTAACACTAACAACTATCGAAGTGTGTTTTGTGTGACTGTTTTTTGATCATATTTTTTAGGTTCTCAATAATTTTAAGAATCCCATTCACCCCCCCTCTGGGCTTGCTAGCTGGGCAACAAAGGACACCCCGGCCACCCCCTCCTCCTTCCTCTATTCCTCAGCGTGTCCTCCACGACGCCGGGCATCTCCTGCCGACCCCATCGCCTTCTTCCTCCTCCGCTTCGGAGCGGGCGATTTGCCTCTCCCACGGTGCGGTCCCCTGCCGCCTCTTCTCGCGGAGGCTATGCCGCCGTGGTATGCTTTTTGCGGAGTTGAGGGCCAACTGATCGTCGAAGGTGAGTCCGTCGCGCCGAAGGTGAGTACTCTTGTGACGGAACGCCTCGGCTAAGCCCGTTAAACCAATAACGTACTTGATCCAAGTCCGTCTCCCGCGAACGGGCCGAAGCCTCGCAAGGGATACCAAACCACAGTCTGCGTAAACACAAAGGAACACACCACATTTTATACATATATCACAAGTTTACATAGCCAAATTTCCACAAAACTAAAAAGAAGTACAAGAGCCTGGGGCATACCCCGAGGTACAACTGAAGAAAGTAAACAACTAACTAAACTAAACTAAACTAAACTAAACTAAACTGCTGGAGTACTACACAACTGGAACTACACCGCTGGAGGTACTGACCCTACACCGCTACGGCGCGGCTCTGAACTGGATGACGATAGTGAAACGTCTTCCTCGCTCTCACCTGTGGGGGTAGGGGTGAGCCTCTCTAGTCACTGGCTCAGTAGGGAACTCCCCCAAACCGAGCAAACCAAAACCACAGGTACGAAAGCAGTAAACAATAACAACAATTTATAGAACAGCTAAGCAGGATATTAAAGCTGTAAAAGTACTCACCGTCTGCCGACTACGAGAAACAACAGTAATAATTAAACGGCAAACCAGTACAAGTGTACAAGCTAAAGTAGAGACTGCCAAACACGAGCCACGTGAACTGGTTTGCAACACCAGTAACTGACTCGGACAAGTGAACCCAGGTCTACCTCTCAGTCTCGTAGCCACAGACGAAAGGTCCAGCTGCCGCTCCACGTGAAAAAGTCAAGCAACTGTGGAGACCAACTAAACACCACCACCTGCGGGCCACACGGTCGTAGGCCCATGCATGGCACCTCTAGAGGTCCTGGCCCGGAACACTCTAGAGTGAGGCACTGGTAAAGGACTAGCTGGGGTCTAGTACATCTACTGGTGTCCGTACCCCCAACTACGAGTGCGCTACATGTGACTAAAGACAAACACAAGTGTCACTGTCCCACTATCGTCCTTCCCTCAGCCGGACGTGAAACTCAAACACAGGAGTGAGGGTGTCCAGGTCAGACGACACAGACCTCGACGGTACAACACAAGTACCGGGACAAAGCCCCGAGCTAACAGCCTGGCTTACAAAGAACCTGGGGCACCCAGCTGGAGAGGTAACCACGGTAGGCGTCGTACTACTCGCCACGTACACAGAACCACATGCACGTCACACACAAACCACGTGAAACCACACGTAAACCACAAGTAACAACAGTCCACTACACGTGAACCCAACTGGACTCACGTAAATAACGCACAGCCACGAAAGTAAGTACCTTGTATGCTAAACACGAAAACTCAGTGCACTCAGTGCACCTCAGGTACCAACGCACAAGAATTATCGATAAATACCATAATTAGTCATTTTTGTTTACAACCAGTAGGCGGCAACATCGACTGCCGCTTACAAGAAGTCAACGGCAGGGGATCTGGCCGTTTACATTCTGGCTGATGAGCTTGGCGACAAACGATGTTGACGCCAAGTTCTTCGGCCTCAAACCCTGCAGAAACCCTAATTTGATTCTATGGGTTTCCCAACCATTTATACTACAGAAAAACATATAAAAGCAGGTCCTTTAACATGCAAGAACCCAAAACAACCATTACTGCATGCTTTACTTCTAAATTACTCAAACCACCCATTATCCCCGTATGGTGCAACTTTATCCGAAAATACATTATCATGCTAATTCAGGTGATTACGTCGTGTTTTAATGTTTCTACGGAGTTAACCGGGTTCGTCCCCTACCTCAGAACACGCTAGAACCTCCCGCAACCTCCCGGTTCACACCGAACCCTCCGCGAGGTCCCACGGGAATTGCACCACGCCACGGCGTTTCCTCGCGCAATTCGGCAACGCCACGCGTTCTACGATCCTCCAAGCACCCTTCAGTATCTGTTGGAAGCTTTAAAACCACTGGGACAAAAAGCTGGGGCAAGAGGGGAAGAGAACCAGGTAGAAAACCTGCTCTCGGGTGACCCTATAACCTGCAGAATTCTGAGGTTGGCGTCAACCCCTCTGCCGCTAATAACAACCGCCACCCTAAACGTCCACAGCCACTGCCGCCAAGATCATGCAGTAAACGACCACACACCTGGACGCCTACAGGTCAACGACCACCCCTGGCCGCCAACCCCAACTGAACTGCAGCAGGTCCTATTTCATTTCAGGACCAAACCTACACTTCACCTGCTCAAGCCACACATCCACACCACACATTCCACACAACCAACTCACATTGGCCTCGCAACGGCCTATACAACCAACACACACATGATCCGCATGGATCCGAAAAACACGCGACGTTACATTACTATCATCTAAAAAGAAAATTTTGACCTCGAAATTCATAATACAATTCAAAGTTAAACAACTTAAACATACACACCTTTACAAGCACTATCATCTAAAAAGAAAATAGAAAAGCTTATGCAAACAGATAGGGATACCCTTTAGCCATTTCCTCGGCTAACTCCCAAGTATCCTCACCACCCAACCTATTTTCCCATCTCACTTTAACCAACTCAATTTCTTTATTCCTTAGCTTCTTTATCTTTCGATCTGTGATCTGCACCGGATACTCTGGCATAGTCATGTCCGGTCTCAAGTCACCACCTTGATATCTAATTATTTGAGCTGGATCTTCAATACACTTTCTCAACATAGAGACATGGAAAATATCATGCACATCTGCAAAATCAGCTGGCAAATCCAGCCTATAAGCTACTTCCCCAATTCTTTCGATCACCTGAAAAGGTCCCACATACCTTGGACTCAGCTTTCCAGACATGCCAAACCTCATGATACCTTTACTAGGGAAAACCCTTAAGAAAACAAAATCTCCCACCTCAAACTAAAGTGGTCTCCTCCGCACATCTGCATAACTCTTTTACCTACTTTGAGCTGCTTGCAATTTTTCTTTAATAAGCTTTACTACTTCAGTGGTTTGCTGAATCAATTCAGGACCCACTAACTACCTTTCTCCCACTTCATGCCAGTTCAATGGGGTTCTACACGGCCTTCCATATAAAGCTTCATACGGTGCCATCCCAAGACTGGTATGATAGCTATTATTGTAGGCAAATTCAACCATTCCCAAATGATGCTCCCAGCTACCTCCCCAAACTAAACAACAAGCTCGCAACATATCTTCAATCGTCTGGATAGTCCTCTCTGTCTGACCATCTATCTGGGGATGATAAGCGGAGCTATACCTCAACTCAGAACCAATTACTCTTTGCAAACTTCTCCAAAAATCAGAAGTAAATCTTGGATCTCTATCAGACACAATAGTCTTCGGAATACCATGCAGTGGAACAATTCTTTCAACATAAATATTTGCTAATCTGTCCACTGTCCAAGACATACTTACTGCCACTAATCTGCACACTTTGGTCAATCTGTCAACAAATACCCATATTCCATTATGCCCTGAACTCGACCTTGGTAAACCTGCCACAAAGTCCATAGCAATATCATCCCACTTCCACTGTGGAATGGGTAACGGTTGCAATAGACCTCTAGGCTTCTGATGCTCTACTTTAATCTGCTGACAGATAGCACACCTCGCAACAAATTCTGCTATTTCTTTCTTCATATGAGGCCACCAAAATGCTTTCTCAAATCGTGGTACATTTTAGTACTACCCGGATGGATAGTGTACCTAGATTTATGAGCTTCTTCCAATACTCGCTGTTTTACCTCTCTTTCTGTAGGAATAAACAACCTGCCTCGGAGCCTGACCACACAATTATCATCAATGGAAACTCCTTCCATTTTCACAATCTCAGCTAAACCTGCATCCGCTCTCTGAGCTTCAATAATCTGCCAATACAAAGACGGCTCTACAGCACTAGCAGCTAAAATTGCCCGTCGCTGACTACTGGGCACATACAAGGAATTCTCTGCTATTTCTTCATACAACTTCCATTCTTTAATCATCATTAGATTCATATATGCCTTTCTGCTCAAGGCATTAGCTACAACATTGGCCTTACCCAGATGGTAAGCCAAACTAAAATCATAATCCTTCAAATATTCAATCCATCTGTGCTGACGAAGGTTTAAATCCTTCTGCGAGAAAATATACTTCAAGCTTTTATGATCTGTAAAGATCTCAAATCTCTCACCATACAAATAATGCCTCCACATTTTCAAGGCAAACACAACTGCTGCCAATTCTAAATCATGAGTGGGGTAATTCTCCTCTACTGGCTTTAATTGCCTGGACGCATAAGCTATCACTTTACCAAGCTGCATAAGCACTGCGCCAAGACCTCTCCTTGAAGCATCAGTATACAATACAAAACCACCACTCCCTGCCGGTAATGTCAATATAGGTGCTGATGTAAGTCTCTTCTTTAATTCCATGAAACTTCTTTGACATTCACCGGACCACACAAATGGCACACCTTTCCTGGTCAATTTAGTCATAGGTGCTGCAATCTTAGAAAAATCTTGAATAAAGCGCCTATAATAACCTGCCAATCCCAGAAAACTTCTAATCTCGATTATTGTCTTAGGCACTCCCCACCTCATTACTGCTTCCACTTTACTTGGGTCTACTGCTACTCCTTTAGCTAAGATGACATGACCCAAAAATTGAATTTCTTTCAACCAAAATTCACACTTACTGAATTTGGCAAACAATTGATTATCTCTTAGCAACTGCAGAGTAAACCTCAAATGAGCTGCATGCTCCTCTTCAGATGCTGAATAAATTAGAATATCATCAATAAAGACCACAATAAATTGATCTAAATATGGATGAAAAATTCTATTCATCAGATCCATAAATCCTGCAGGAGCATTAGTCAACCCAAATGGCATAACCACAAACTCATAGTGACCATATCTGGTTCTGAAGGCTATCTTATCTATATCTTCCTCTTTAATTCTCAACTGATGATAGCCGGATCTCAAATCAATTTTAGAAAATACTTTTGCTCATTGCAACTGATCAAATAGATCATCTATCCTCGGCAACGGGTACTTATTCTTAATGGTCACATCATTCAACTTTCTATAATCAATACACATCCGAAAACTTCCATCTTTCTTTTTCACAAATAAAACCGGCGCTCCCCACGGGGAATGACTCGGTCTAATAAAGCCTTTCTGCAACAATTCTTCTAACTGCTTTTTCAATTCTTTAAGTTCTGCTGGTGCCATCCGATATGGAGCTTTAGAGATCGGCATGGTACCTGGCAGCAACTCAATAGTAAAGTCCACCTCTCTATGTAGAGCTAAACCAGGCAAATCCTCATGAAAAATATCAGCAAATTCCCTAACCACGGGAACTGCTTCCACTGGCTGACTAGCTTCTACCAGACTTACCGAGGCTAAATAAGCTACACACCCATCATTAATCAACTTTCTAGCTTTAATTACAGAAATTAGAAACTTGGAAGTATAAAAAGGCATACCTTGATATTCAAATACTGCACCATTAGGATGACAAAACCTGATCCTTTTCTTTCTGCAATCTAACATTGCTCCATACATCTCAAGCCAATCCATACCCAAAATAATATCATAATCTGACAACCGCAGGGAATACAACCGACCTGGCATTTGGTTCCCTTCAATCATAACAGGAGCTTCATCTATATAACTTGAAGTGAGTAGGAACTCACCTAAAGGAACTTCCACTACTAACTCACAAGACTTCTCTTCTAAAGGATGAGCTATACAATCCAGAAATTCTTCGGAAATAAAAGAATGAGAGGCACCCGAATCAAATAAAACTCTTGCTGAATATTCATAAAGAGGTAAAGTACCTTCTATCATATTCGATGCCTCCGCTTGGGCTCGGGTGATATCCATAACCCGGCCTCTTCCTCGCTGCTGCGGTGCTCCTCTGCCACGACCTGACTGCGGCTGCTGAAACTACTGAGGCTGCTGCTGCTGCTGCACACCTCTTCCATATCCATATTCTCTCGGATAGGGACAATTGCGGATCAAATGTCCCGGCTGATTACAATTATAACACCGATACCCTGGTGGAACTATAGGCTGCCTGGCAGTACTCTGCTGCGACTCCTCCACCTCAGGTCTACCTTGGCCCTGCTGGAACTGCGGACGACCTCCCCATCCTCTTCCTTTTCCTTTAAATGCTTGCTTCAATTTCTGGCCCCATTTACCAAAGCCTGATGAAGAAGGTCCTGCTGGTGCTTTACCCTTACTCGCACCCACTGACTGCTGCGGTAGCCGAAAACTACTTGAACCTGACTCGCCCACCTGACGAGTCCGAATAGACCTCTCTAAAGTAGCTGCTCTCTGAGCTGCCTCTTCCACTGTCTTGCACATAAGAGGTACTATCGCATCCTGCAATTCCACTCTCAAGCCTCTGATAAAATACTCACCATCATATTATTATCTGAAACCACATATGGCGCATAACGGCTAAGTGCCATAAATCTCATCTGGTATTCCAAAACTTAAGAATTACCTTGCTGGAGAGTCCGAAACTGCTCTCTCTTTTTACTTGCTGCACTTGGATCGGAAAGAATGTATCATTAAATACATCGAGAAATTCCGACCAAGTGATAGCCTCCTCTGTTCTGCCTGCAAAGGTGGTCTGCATCTTCATTCGCCACCATTCCAATGCAAAACCCCTCAACTGATAAGCAGCTAACACAACTCTATCTGCTGCCGGACACCTCATAGTCGCAAAAACTCTTTCAATTTCATGAACCCAATGCTCAGCTGTATCTGGATTCGGCCCTCCTGAATAGGTAGGCGGCTACAATCTCAGAAACTTCTCCACCTGCATCACAGGTTCTTCTGCTATCAACACTGGCGGTGGTGGTGGCACAGGTGCTGCAAAAGGCACCTCTACTCTGGGCGGAACTGGAGCTACAGGTATAGCCTCTCCATCTCCAGGTGGTACTGCAACCGGTGGTACCGGCGCCTGCTGATCCATTCTTGCCCGGATATCCGTGAGGCTTTCCCAAATTCTTTCAATCATACGCTGGGTGCTTTCCTCCGGATCATCTCCTCCACCACCCCAATCTCTTCTATCAGCCATACCAGAGATTTCTACAAAAACAAATCACCACCAACAAAAATGAAAACAACAAATTATCAAAAACCAGGGTCCCTACCAGCAGTGTTCAAAGACCGAAATAAGGCTATGTATCCTTCTAATTCCCTTATATTAACACGGACCTCGCTCTGATACCAACTATGACGGAACGCCTCGGCCAAGCCCGTTAAACCAATAACGTACTTGATCCGAGTCCGTCTCCCGCGAACGGGCCGAAGCCTCGCAAGGGATACCAAATCACAGTCCGTGTAAACACAAAGGAACACACCACATTTTATACATATATCACAAGTTTACATAGCCAATTTCCACAAAACTAAAAAGAAGTACAAGAGCCTGGGGCATACCCCGAGGTACAACTGAAAAAAGTAAACAACTAACTAAACTAAACTAAACTAAACTAAACTGCTGGAGTACTACACAGTTGGAACTACACCGCTGGAGGTACTGACCCTGCACCGCTACGGCGCGGCTTTGAACTGGATGACGGTCGTGAAACGTCTTCCTCGCTCTCACCTGTGGGGGTAGGGGTGAGCCTCTCTAGTCACTGGCTCAGTAGGGAACTCCCCCAAAATCGAGCAAACCAAAACCACAGGTACGAAAGCAGTAAACAATAACAACAATTTATAGAACAGCTAAGCAGGATATTAAAGTTGTAAAAGTACTCACCGTCTTCCGACTACGAGAAACAATAGTAATAATTAAACGGCAAACCAGTACAAGTGTACAAGATAAAGTAGAGACTGCCAAACACGAGCCACGTGAACTGGTTCGCGATACCAATTACTAACTCAGACAAGCTAACACAGGTCTACTTCTCAATCTCGCAGCCACGGACGAAAGGTCCAGCTGCCGCTCCACGTGAAAAAGTCAAGCAACTGTGGAGACCAACTAAACACCACCACCTGCGGGCCATACGGTCGCAGGCCCATGCCTGGCACCTCTAGAGGTCCTGGCCCGGAACACTCTAGAGTGAGGCATTGGTAAAGGACTAGCTGGGGTCCAGTATGTCTACTGGTGTCCGTACCCCCAACTACGAGCGCGCTACAAGTGACTAAAGACAAACACAAGTGTCACTGTCCCACTGTCGTCTTTCCCTCAGCCGGACGTGCAACTCAAACACAGGAGTGAGGGTGTCCAGGTCAGACGACACAGACCTCGACGGTACAACACAAGTATCGGGACAAAGCCCCGAGCTAACAGCCTGGCTCACAAAGAACCTGAGGCACCCAACTGGAGAGGTAACCACGGTAGGCGTCGTACTACTCGCCACGTACACAGAACCACTTGCACGTCACACACAAACCACGTGAAACCTCACGTAAACCACAAGTAACAACAGTCCACTACACGTGAACCCAACTGGACTCGCGTAAATAACGCACAGCCACGAAAGTAAGTACCTTGTATGCTAAACACGAAAACTCAGTGCACCTCAGGTACCAACGCACAAGCATTATCGATAAATACCATAATTAGTCATTTCTGTTTACAACTAGTAGGCGACATCATCGACTGCCGCTTACAAGAAGTCAACGGTAGGGGATCTGGCCGTTTACATCCTGGCTGATGAGCTTGGCGACAAACGATGTTGGCGCCAAGTTCTTCGGCCTCAAACCCTGCAGAAACCATAATTTGATTCTATGGGTTTCCCAACCATTTATACTACAGAAAAACATATAAAAGCAGTTCCTTTAACATGCCAGAACCCAAAACAACCCATTACTGCATGCTTTACTTGTTAAATTACTCAAACTACCCATTATCCCCGTATGGTGCAACTTTATCCGAAAATACATTATCATGCTAATTCAGGTGATTACGTCGTGTTTTAATGTTTCTACGGAGTTAACCGGGTTCGTCCCCTACCTCAGAACATGCTAGAACCTCCCGCAACCTCCCGGTTCACACCAAACCCTCCGCGAGGTCCCACGGGAATTGCACCACGCCACGACGTTTCCTCGCACAATTCGGAAACGCCACGCATTCTACGATCCTCCAAGCACCCTTCAGTACCTGTTGGAAGCTTTAAAACCACTGGGACAAAAAGTTGGGGCAAGAGGGGAAGAGAACCAGGTAGAAAACCTACTCTCGGGTGACCTTATAACCTGCAGAATTCTGAGGTTGGCGTCAACCCCTCTGCCGCCAATAACAACCGCCACCCTAAACGTCCACAGCCACTGCCGCCATGATCATGCAGTAAACGACCACATACCTGGACGCCTACAGGTCAACGAACACCCCTGGC
This sequence comes from Colocasia esculenta, assembly GCA_014218235.1. Taxonomy (NCBI): domain Eukaryota; kingdom Viridiplantae; phylum Streptophyta; class Magnoliopsida; order Alismatales; family Araceae; genus Colocasia; species Colocasia esculenta. The sequence goes on along the minus strand of CM024753.1, from coordinate 189,967,387 downwards.
CGCCAACCCCAACTGAACTGCAGTAGGTCCTATTTCATTTCAGGACCAAACCTGCACTTCACCTGCTCAAGCCACACATCCACACCACACATTCCACACAACCAACTCACATTGGCCTCGCAACGGCCTATACAACCAACACACACATGATCCGCATGGATCCGAAAAGCACGCGACGTTACAACTCTTGTCTGTTTTCTTTTCTTCTGTGCATGGCACCAACCTTTCCCACCGCCCTGCTCTGTTGCAAAACCCTTATCCATTGCTTCCTTTGAATCTCCTCTGTCGTGGAAGCGTGATCGCGAGAACAATCGATGAGGCTCCGAACTGACGCTAATTGGTACATTTCTTGGACTGGTGCTCGTTCCTTGTTTGTTGTCCTTTTTTGTTTTGTCGGTGCTCGATTATGGCGTTCTCCCTGTTGGGATGCTTTTTTTGCTGGTTGGGGATGTTGAGGTTGGTGTGGTTTGTTCGTTGTTTCTAACTTTTTTGTTGATTAGGAGAAGGTCGGGGGGTTTCCTTGCATCTTCTGAAGTAATTTCGAGAAGATGTTAGTTGGTATCTCACCCCCTGTAGCCATCTCTCTCTCTAAACATTGGTAGTCGCACATCCTGAGCAGGTGGATCCTGCAACTATATCTAGTGGAGAAATTGCTGTTGCAAGCTTTGTGACAAGCAATATCTTGGGATCTACTTATGATGCTAGTTCCACTTATATGATAGGATTATTAGTTATTGCTGGAGTAAGTTAAGATCTCTCTCGTGGACTTGATACAAGTTGGCAATATATATAGGATTTTGATACTGGGAATTCGAAGTTGGCCAGCCTGGATCTTCTAATTTGCACCACATGGTACGTGGGAGCCTGCCAGGCTTCAATCTATAGTTAATAGGGGGTACTCATAAAACGTACAGATGTCTCCTCTATCTCTAATAATGTGTGCATATGGTACAATATAGACTTCTCATGAATTGCACCTAGCTAGCTAGGTCAGTCTGCCTGCTAGCCCTGAGTCCACCATGTTAGCTATAAATGGATGTGGGCCTTGTGTAAGACCAGTGTAGTGGATGGTATTCTAATATCATAAACCTGAATCATATATAATTTTAAGGCAGGGGGATTGGGATTGGCTTTGAATCAATGTAAGTTGTCCTTTAGGAGGTTTAGGAGGTTATTCTGGTGGTTTACACATGCATGTATCAACTACTACTGTTTCCTCTTACTGATTGTTTGGTACGTCATAAAACATTGTGTGGTTTTGAAATCCATGAAATCAAAATGTCTGATTTTAAAATTACCAATTTTAGAATCACTGGTTCTGGTTATGGTGGTTGTGGACTAAAGAAAAATGGCTAGAAGGGTGTCAAATTGAAATAAATCAACTAGTTTTGAAATCCAGCAATTTACAACCCATCAAATGCAAGGTAGATGCGGTGAAATGGCTTATGGCACTCCAAACATAAGAAATACACAATTTTATGGTGATGACCGTACACAGGCTGTAAGGCCCTTGATTTTCACCTTGCTTGTTGCTTGCTTAAGTATATAGTATGCGTATAAGTGTATACTATTGATGTATAGATTATTGTGCATAAGTATTTATTTATACAAATTGTATGAATTAGTATTATTGTAATGTACATATTGTATACAATATATATATATATATATATATATATATATATATATATATATATATCTATTATGTGTGTGGTGTTGTAAATTCTGCATATTTCAAGTGAATTTTGTCGGCCAGTCGGCGTCACATCTGCTGACGTTTACTAGGATTAGGCGGCAATATCGATGGACGCCTACTTTGGATAGGCGACCATAGATATGGACGCCAATATCCCAGATCAGTTACGTTTCCAGATCCGGAAACGCCTCCGGAAATTTAGCCTTTTGTTTTAGAAACCCTTCCAACGGCTCTGAGACTTACCCCGTTAGCATGTCCGACCCCCACCCCTTTATAATACCCAGTTTTCGGCCAGATCCATCCCTTTTGACTCTTGGGTCAAAAACCTAGCTCTTCTATGCGAAAACCTCAACTTGAACCTGAGAGATCTGATTTCGGGAGGCTTCATCCGGTGATTTGCATCGACTGGTGTCAACTCTGAACATCCGGGAACGACTCCCCACGCTGGTGTGCAGTGAAGATCAACAGAGAACCCGAAGGAGGGATTTGAAGACTCTTTGGCACAGGCCGAGGAGGGCTTCTCCGGATTGAATCGTCACTTGTGGATTTTACAAGAGGCAAGTACCCCATTCACATCAACCCTACATGTGTCTAGTATGTCCCAGGAATTTTACGAAATTTTCTCGTGTCCTGGAACCCCCCATTCAAGTGATTTGTTGGCGTTCAGTCTGTGTTTGTGCAGACAGGATATTAACGGCAGGATCCCTTGCCGCTAATATCATGCCGTCAAGTTCTTCAGACTGCAACAGTGTGCAAGTCTGCCCTTCTACAAGCTAATTTTCGAGTTTTTCCGCATGAGGATATACAGTAAATTTTATATAATATGTAAATATACATGTTGGGTACTGCGAGTTATTGTGAATTTTGTAATTTGTCCTAATTATTAGAATTCTTTGAATGTGCTACCGACAATATTTTAATCTTGAAAAATATCGTTTATGAAATATGTATAAAATTTAAACTGCATGAAATTTCTGTACACTGGTTATGAGATCTGATGCATGATATAAAAATTTGAGTAATTTATAATATCTGTATAGTTTATTTAATTTTCTGAACCGAAAAATAGTTAATATGTCTACTCAATGTAGAAAAGTTAATAATTCATGCGAAACTAGTTAAATTCCTATAAATTGAGATATAATTAGTACTATCATTATTCATGTATGTAATAAGTTGTGAGTCCGAATAATGAAAAATTATGTCAGTTTGGCTATTTTTACATTTGATAGCATCATTGTTAGAATTTTCAGAAATTATGTGTAATTCAGAAAAATGTAAATCTTGGTATGCATGATGGCTAAACTGTGATGAAGTTTTGGTTAAATTTCAGTACTGAACTGATGACAATAGCTATATAAAATTGTTTTATGTTAGATATTAATAATTAATGCACGTTAATATGATTAGTGTTCATTCTGCAAATTTCAGCATGATTAGAATTGTTGTAAAACTTGATTAATACTGAAGACAGTAGTACCATGCTAGGTAATACTGAAGAATGTAAATGTGCGGACATGAGACGAATGCGTAAATATTTTGTATTTAGAAGTGTGTTGAAATTGAGAAAATGTATTAATATGCCAATGGGTGACACTGCTACCTTAGAGGGCTGTGGAACTATACTGTGGTAAAGTCCCCACGGGGAAGTTCAAAGTGTGTGATGTCCCATGGGCATTGGGGTTAAATCCTGGAGGCGAACAAGTATCGCTGGTTAGGGTGGAGAGTGCTTCTCCCGGTTCTGCGCAGTAACTAAGATTAATCACTGGAATGCCTAGGTGATTGATATGTGATGTGATTAGTGTGTGTCCTTCTAAAGTGGTTTGGGCTATGTGTCACGGCATTAAGGAAAAGTGAAAATGTGTTTAAGTGAAAGGAAATGTGTAAATTTATGTGTAAAATGATCAACATGTGGCATATGAATGATTGAATGAAATCAGTTTAGCATATTGAAAAGTGTAGAAAGCATGTGATAAGATTAGGTTATTGTGTATATAAAACTAAACCCATGTGTAAAATGTGTAGAAATCATGCATAGGTTTCCATTGAAAATCTGTCACTTTCATGCATTATGTGTAAATGGTGTAGCATAAGAATATGGAGATTACTTGATGCATGTATGTTTACTGTGCTTGTGTTACTTGTTGAGTTCTTTTGAACTCATTCTTGCTTCGGCGTACAGGTGCAGACGTTTCTACTTCTTCCGAGGAGATCGTTAGGAGCGACTCAGAGAGAGAGTAGGAGAGATTGTTGTGGATTTAGCATTGTACTTTTCCTTACTTCATAGTATGTAATAAAGACTTTGCGGTGTCTCATGTGGACAATGTATTTATTTTATTTCAATTATGAAAAGTTAATTCTCATTCTACTATACGGACTATGAATAGAATGTGGATGATGGAATAAGATTTCTTTTTAGTTCTTTAAATTCCGCTGTCATGTGATATACATATATTTGTGTATGTTTCAGCCTATTGTACTAGTGTTGGGTAAATGTCCCACTGTGGCGATGCTTTCTATATCGACGTGGGTTGGTGGAACCGTACCGATATAAAGAGGGTCGTTATAGAGATTGGTATCAGAGAGTCAGGCTGAAATTGTACATAAATATGCATATACCATCATCTTCATTGTATACTAAGTCTGTGTAGATTGTCCACATAGATAAGTAATCAGTTAGAAATTAGATAGTTTAGTTCTAAATGGTGATTAATCCGTTTTACAAGATATGGCTTCGTGTGGTAGGCATGGTGTTCCTGCTCGTGATGGCGAGCAGAGGAGAGATGAGCCTCGGCGTGAGGATCAGGGTGAGCAGTAGGCGCCTGCACCCCAGGGTCCTGTACTTCCTCCACCACCACCAGTAGACTATGGAGTGTTCATGCAGGGTTTGGTGCAGGCCATGCAAACACAGGCCCACACTCAGGCTGCACTCCAGGCTCAGTTGGAGGCTTAGGTTAGAATAATAAGATAAAGTAGTCTGTATTATTAAATGCATGATTGTTGTGTTATATGTGTTAATTATGTTGCTTGTTGTAGCAGGCTCAGGTACCAGCTCCCCAGGCTGACCATGGTGGACCCTCCATCATGGAAAGGTTCAAGAGGATGTCGCCACCCTCTTTTAAGGGGGAGAGCGATCCGCTTCTTGCAGAGAGCTGGATGAGGGAGATCGAAAAGATCTTCCGGGCTAATAGGTGTGCAGAGGATGACAAGGTCACTTTAGCCACCTATATGCTACATGTATGTGTAATTTAATCTAGTGGTTATTACTTTAAGTATAGATTATGTTGGTTAGTTCTCACGGATGGTTTTGGCAGGAGCGAGCCGACGTGTGGTGGTCCTCGTTGTTACGTACTCGGTTCGAGGATGGTGCTGTGGAAGTTGGTTGGGATGAGTTCGTGAGGCTTTTCCGAGCCAAGTTTGTTCCGGAGCACATCCGAGACAAGATGGAGCAGGAGTTCCTCTCGTTAACTCAAGGCTCCATGACTGTGTTGGAATACGAGGCTAGGTTTGCCGAGCTATCAAAGTACGCCCCCCATATTGTAGGGGATGAGCGCAGGAAGGCGAAGAAATTCGTGATGGGTCTGAAACCATCGCTGAGGACGAGGTTGGTGGCTTGCGACCATCGTACTCTCGAGCAGGCGCTCAGCGCGGCATGTCGGCAGGAGGGAGAGATGGAGCAGTATCTGGAGGAGAAGAAGGCTTCTCAAAAGAGGCCAGCAGCTCCTTTCCAGAGGCAGGAGAGGAAGAAGGCGACTTTCCAGTCACCGCAGCGTCTTGTGGCATCACACAGTGGTCAGGTATCTTCTTAACGTTCCCCTAGTAGTAAGAAGGAGTGTCCTCATTGCGGGAGGGCACATGGCGGTACGGAGTGTTGGCTGGTAGCAGGAAAGTGCTTGAAGTGCGGGAGCAGTGACCATAAGATCAAGGATTGTCCGAGGCTTCAGCAGGGAGCCCAGCGTGGGCCAGCCCCAGTAGCAGCAGCAGCAGCGCCAGCGAAAGGACGACCAGGGAGACCTCGAGCCCCAGCTCGAGTGTTTGCTTTAGCTCGTGAGGACGCCGAGCAGGCGGATCATGTTACCGAAGGTACGGTTTTCTTCTTAGGTGTGCATGCTTGGGTTTTGTTCGATACGGGTGCTACTCACTCGTTCATTTCCGAGTGTTTTGCTAGGCAGTTAGCTTCAGAGTCAGGATTAGAGTCTGAGGATTTAGAAGTCCCTTTGTCTGTGCATACACCTGCGGGTACGTTATCGACTAGGAAGTGTATTCCGTCTTTACCGGTGTGCATTGAGGATAGAGTCCTAGAAGGGTGTTTCTTCTTGCTTAAGATGAAGGACTATGATGCTATTCTTGGTCTGGATTGGCTAGAGGAGCACTATGCATGGTAGATTGTCGTGGGACGAAGATTGTTTTCCGCATTCCTGGTGAGGATGAATTTTCTCATCCTTTGCCGAGGAACTTAGCAGGAAAGTTTGTCATCTCTGCCATGAGGGCAATGAGAATGATGAACAAGGGTTGTGACGCTTTTCTTGCCAGCGTGGTTTTAATACCCAAGGCTGATGAGTCACTTACTCTTACAAAGATAGATGTAGTGCAGGATTTTCCAGATGTCTTTCCTGATGATTTATCTAGACTGCCACCGGCTAGAGAGATAGAGTTCACTTTAGAGTTGCTTCCAGGCGTTTCTCCTATCTCGAAGGCACCTTATCGGATGGCACCTGCGGAATTAGCTGAGTTAAGGAGGCAGTTGCAGGATTTGTTAGATAAGGGATTTATTCGCCCTAGCGTTTCCCCTTGGGGCGCACCTGTCTTATTCGTGAAGAAGAAGGATGGGTCACTTCGGTTATGCATTGATTATAGAAAGCTAAACCAGGTGACAGTGAAGAACAGGTATCCCTTACCTCGGATTGATGATTTGTTTGACCAGCTACAGAATGCATCGGTCTTTTCTAAGATTGATTTGCGTTCTGGCTATCATCAGTTGAGGATTAGGAGTGAGGATGTGTCCAAGACGGCATTTAGAACCTGTTATGGACGTTATGAGTTTTTGGTCCTTCCGTTTGATCTAACCAACGCCCCTGCAGCGTTCATGGATCTCATGAACAGGGTGTTTAGACCCTATCTAGATAGTTTTGTTGTAGTCTTCATTGATGACGTGCTGGTCTACTCTCGGATGAGGCCACACATCGTCAGCATTTGAGGATAGCATTAGAGGTTCTCCGTGAGCACAAGCTGTATGCAAAATTCAGCAAGTGCGATTTTTGGATGCGCGAGGTTCATTTCCTTGGGCATGTTATCTCCGGTGCTGGTGTAGCAGTGGATCCAGCGAAAGTGCAAGCTGTTATGGATTGGGAGAGTCCCAAGACTCCTTCGGAGAGTTGGAGTTTTCTTGGTTTGGCGGGTTATTATCGGCGTTTTATTGAGGGATTTTCATCCATCGCCGCTCCATTGACTCAGCTGACCAGGAAGGGAATGAAGTTTGTCTGGTCCGAGGAGTGTGAGGGTAGTTTTCAATTATTGAAGACTAAACTCACATCGGCTCCTGTGTTACTTCTACCGAGCGGTGTAGAGGATTTTGCTATCTACACGGATGCATCTCGGATTGGCCTTGGCTGTGTGTTGATGCAGCAAAGAAGGGTGGTAGCATATGCTTCGAGGCAATTGAAGGAGCATGAGCGAAACTATCCGACTCATGATCTTGAGCTTGCGGCAGTGGTTCATACACTGAAAATCTGGAGGCACTATCTTTATGGTGTCAGATTTGAGGGTTTCACTGATCATAAGAGCCTAAAGTATCTTTTCTCCCAAGAATTAAACCTTAGGCAGAGAAGATGGATTGAGTTCCTGAAGGACTATGACTTCGACCTCCAGTATCATCCTGGAAAGGCGAATGTCGTAGCAGATGCCCTTAGTAGAAAGAGGTCGTCTCTCCAGCAGGACTGGAAGATGTTGGAGGATGCAGCGTGTACGATGACCGAGTTGGAGCCATCATTGTGCCGAGCTTTTGTGGCTCAGCTGTCCATTAGGTCATCGGTGTTGGATGAGGTGATCGAGCATCAGAAAGCCGACCCTAGACTCCAAGAGTTAGTGGGCAAAGCGGGTATTGCTCGTGATGAGGATGGTGTGATTCGGTTCCATCATCGTGTCTGTGTTCCAGACATTGTAGATATTCGTGAGCATGTTTTAGCAGAAGCTCATAGATCTAGGTTCTCTATTCATCCGGGTAACACTAAGATGTACCAGGATTTAAAGAGATCGTTTTGGGGTCTGGCATGAAGAAGGATGTAGCTGAGTTTGTGTCTAGATGTCTAGTATGCCAGCAAGTGAAGGCCGAGTGGCAGCGACCATTTGGTCTTATGCAGAAGATGGAGATCCCAGTTTGGAAGTGGGAAGCTGTCACTATGGATTTTGTTACAGGTTTGCCTCGATCTAGACGAGGTAATGACTCGATTTGGGTAGTGGTAGATCGATTCTCGAAGACTGCGCATTTCTTGCCTATGAAGAAGAAGCAGTCAGTAGAGAGTTTAGCTAGACTGTATGTTAGTAGTATTATTAGATTGCATGGGGTACCGAAGTCTATTATTTCGGATCGAGATCCGAGATTTACTTCAAGGCTATGGAAGAGTCTTCAGGATGCGTTAGGTTCGGAGCTGAAGCTTAGTTCAACATTTCATCCCCAGACAGATGGGCAGTCCGAGAGGACTATCCAGACGCTTGAGGATATGTTGAGGGCTTGTGTGCTGGGTTGGAAGGATGATTGGGAGCGCCATTTACCTCTAGTGGAGTTCGCATATAATAACAGTTTTCATGCGAGCATTGGCATGGCTCCATTTGAGGCTTTGTATGGTAGGCCTTGCAGATCTCCTTTGTGTTGGGAGGAGACCGGTGATAGGCAGTTGATCGGTCCGGAGTTAGTTCAGGAGACTTCGGATAAGGTCCAGCTTATTAGGAAGAAGCTTGTTGCGGTACAGGATAGGCAGAAGAGTTATGCCGACAACATGAGGAAGGATCTAGAGTTCGAGGTAGGTGAGCATGTCTTTTTGAAGATTTCGCCTACGCGTGGTGTAGTTAGATTTGGCAGGCATAGTAAGTTGAGCCCTAGATTCATTGGCCCGTATGAGATTCTCCGACGATTGGGCAATGTGACTTATGAGCTAGCTTTACCTCCAGCATTGGCTAGCGTTCATCCTGTTTTTCACGTATCTATGCTTAGGAAGTATGTCAGAGATCCGTCTCATGTTATTAGCCTTGAGCCAGTGGAGATCCAGCCATATCTTTCTTATGTAGAGCAACCCGTAGCTATTCTTGATCGGAACGTTCAACATCTCTGGAACAAGAGCATTGCGTCAGTAAAGGTCTTATGGCGTAACTTCTCGCGAGAGGAGGCTACTTGGGAGCTTGAGGATGCGATGAGAAAGAATATCCTCAGTTGTTTGAGTAGTGTCAGTCTAACTTCGAGGACGAAGTTTCTTTAAGGGGGAGAGGGTGTAAGGCCCTTGATTTTCACCTTGCTTGTTGCTTGCTTAAGTATATATGTATGCGTATAAGTGTATACTATTGATGTATAGATTATTGTGCATAAGTATTTATTTATACAAATTGTATGAATTAGTATTATTGTAATGTACATATTGTATACAAGTATATATATATATATATAATATATATATATATATATATATATATTATATATATATGTGTGTGTGTGTGTGTGTGTGTGTGTGTGTGGTGTTGTAAATTCTGCATATTTCAAGTGAAATTTTGTCGGCCAGTCGACGTCAACATCTGCTGACGTTTACTAGGATTAGGCGGCAATATCGATGGACGCCTACTTTGGATAGGCGACCATAGATATGGACGCCAATATCCCAGACCAGTTACGTTTCCAGATCCGGAAACGCCTCCGGAAATTTAGCCTTTTGTTTTAGAAACCCTTCCCAACGGCTCTGAGACTTACCCCTTTAGCATGTCCAACCCCCAACCCTTTATAATACCCAGTTTTCGGCCAGATCCATCCCTTTTGACTCTTGGGTCAAAAACCTAGCTCTTCTATGCGAAAACCCCAACTTGAACCTAAGAGATTTGATTTCGAGAGGCTTCATTCGGTGATCTGCATCGACTGGTGTCAACTCTGAACATCCGGGAACGACTCCCCACGCTGGTGTGTAGTGAAGATCAACAGAGAACTCGAAGAAGGAGGGATTTGAAGACTCTTTGGCACAGGCCGAGGAGGGCTTCTCCGGCTTGAATCATCACTTGTGGATTTTACAAGAGGCAAGTACCCCACTCACATCAACCCTATATGTGTCTAGTATGTCCCAGGAATTTTACGGATTTTTCTCGTGTCCTGGAACCCCCCATTCAAGTGATTTGTTGGCGTTCAGTCTGTGTTTGTGCAGACAGGATATTAACGGCAGGATCCCTTGCCGCTAATATCATGTGTTGGCGGCATCATATACTTCCGTTAACCTATAGACGGCTACCCCATACCGTCAAGTTCTTCAGACTACAACAGTGTGCAAGTCTGCCCTTCTATAAGCTAATTTTCGAGTTTTTCCTCATGAGGATATACAGTAAATTTCATATAATATGTAAATATACATGTTTGGGTGTACTGCGAGTTATTGTGAATTTTTGTAATTTGCCCTAATTATTAGAATTCTTTGAATGTGCTACCGACAAAATTTTAATCTTGAAAAATATCGTTTATGAAATATGTATAAAATTTAACTGCCATGAAATTTCTATACACTGGTTATGAGATCTGATGCATGATATAAAAATTTGAGTAATTTATAATATCTGTATAGTTTATTTAATTTTCTGAACCGAAAAATAGTTAATATGTCTACTCAATGTAGAAAAGTTAATAATTCATGCGAAACTAGTTAAATTCCTATAAATTGAGATATAATTAGTACTATCAGTATTCATGTATGTAATAAGTTGTGAGTCCGAATAATGAAAAATTATGTCAGTTTGGCTATTTTTACATTTGATAACATCACTATTAGAATTTTCAGAAATTATGTGTAATTCAGAAAAATGTAAATCTTGGTATGCATGATGGCTAAACTGTGATGAATTTTTGGTTAAATTTCAGTATTGAACTGATGACAATAGCTATATAAAATTGTTTTATGTTAGATATTAATAATTAATGCATGTTAATATGATTACTGTTTAATTCTGCAAATTTCAGCATGATTAGAATTGTTGTAAAACTTGATTAATACTGAAGACAGTAGTAACATGCTAGGTAATACTGAAGAATGTAAATGTGCGAACATGAGACGAATGCGTAAATATTTTGTATTTAGAAGTGTGTTGAAATTGAGAAAATGTATTAATATGCCAATGGGTGACACTGCTACCTTAGAGGACTGTGGAACTGTACTATGGTAAAGTCCCCACGGGGAAGTTCAAAGTGTGTGATGTCCCATGGGCATTGGGGTTAAATCCTGGAGGCGAACAAGTATCGTTGGTTAGGGTGGAGAGTGCTTCTCCCGGTTCTGCGCAGTAACTAAGATTAATCACTGGAATGCCTAGGTGATTGATATGTGATGTGATTAGTGTGTGTCCTTCTAAAGTGGTTTGGGCTATGTGTCACGGCATTAAGGAAAAGTGAAAATGTGTTTAAGTGAAAGGAAATGTGTAAATTTATGTGTAAAATGATCAACATATGGCATATGAATGATTGAATGAAATCAGTTTAGCATATTGAAAAGTGTAGAAAGCATGTGATAAGATTAGGTTATTGTGTATAAAACTAAACCCCATGTGTAAAATGTGTAGAAATCATGCATAGGTTTCCATTTAAAAAACTGTCACTTCCATGCATTATGTGTAAATGGTGTAGCATAAGAATATGGAGATTACTTGATGCATGTATGTTTACTGTGCTTGGTGTTACTTGTTGAGTTCTTTTGAACTCATTCTTGCTTCGGCGTACAGGTGCAGACGTTTCTACTTCTTCCGAGGAGATCGTTAGGAGTGACTCGGAGTGAGAGTAGGAGAGCTTGTTTTGGATTTAGCATTGTACTTTTCCTTACTTCATAGTATGTAATAAAGACTCTGCGTAGTCTCATGTGGACAATGTATTTATTTTATTTCAATTATGAAAAGTTAATTCTCATTCTACTATACGGACTATGAATAGAATGTGGATGATGGAATAAGATTTCTTTTTAGTTCTTTAAATTCCGCTGTCATGTGATATACATATATTTGTGTATGTTTCAGCCTATTGTACTAGTGTTGGGTAAATGTCCCACTGTGGCGATGCTTTCTATATCGACGTGGGTTGGTGGAACCGTACCGATATAAAGTGGGTCGTTACACAGGCTGGTCTTTTTTTTTTGTTCTGGTTGCTTAACTTATTTTTTCCCCTTTTAATCCTTGATGGGGCATAATGAAGCCACATGTACTCTACATTGTCATGTCGTTAGAGAATTCATTGGACATCTTGCAACATTTATAGTATGATGAATATAATGTAAATGATTTTTTTTTTTATAGTGAGACGTTAGGGATTGGAGTTGGATAGATAAATTGAAGAATACAAGGGAATATATGGATGGAGTTGACACATATATTCAAGTTGCTTCTGCTCACTTTACTCCATCAACAAAGATTATGTGTCCTTGTTTGAAGTGTGTATGCCTCTTGAGACATGAAAAGGAAATAGTAGGACAACATTTGTTTCAATATGGAGTCATTAGAGACAAACAATTTTGGAAGTTCCATGGGAGTAGTTCTTCTTCCAGACACATGTCTACGGATTTTACACGGACAACACTTCCGAAGGATGTTGGTCTGCATTTCATGTTGGAGGATGTTATTGGTGAGGAAAATTCGAAACATGCAGAAGTGAAGTCAATGGATGATAATGAAGGAGAGTATGGTGAATTTCAACAGTTGTTGGCAGATGTTGAATGACTTTTGTACCCTGGTTGCAAGACATTCAACAAGCTGTCATTTATAGTCAGATTGTTCAACATAAAATGCAGAGGCAAAATGAGCAACAAATCTTTTGACATGCTTCTGAAGCTGTTGAAAGAGACTCTTCCAGAAGGTGATGTGTTGCCAGCTGCTTTCTATGAATTGAAAAAAATCATTGGTAAAGTGGGATATGATTATCACAAGATTGATCCATGTCCTAATGATTGTATTTTGTACCGGAAAGAGTATGAGTCTTATGATCATTGTCCTAAATGTGGAGAATGTAGATGGATGAAAGGAACTGAAAGAAGTGGTCATAACAAGAAGACAAAGGTTGCAAAGAAAGTTCTTCGCCATTTTCCATTGATTCCAAAACTACAAAGATTATACACTTGCAGTAAATCATCTGCAACCATGTGTTGGCATAGTGATGAATACCAAGAAGACGGCATTCTAAAGGCACCCAGCTGATTCCCCTTGTTGGAGAGCGTTAGATGCGATTGATGGTTTTGGTTTAGAACCTCGTAATGTGCGCCTAGGCTTGGCAAGTGATGGTTTTAACCCCTTTGGGATAATGAGTATGAGTCATAGTATATGGCTTGTGTTGTTGACACCATACAACTTACCTCCATGGTTGTGTATGAAGCCACAAAGTATTTTTTTGTCGTTACTCATTCCGGGTCCTAAAGGTCCGGGAAATGATATTGATGTCTATCTTCATCCACTTATTGAAGAATTACAAATTCTTTGGCATGGAGTTGAAACATTCGATGATTCTAAGGGTGAAATATTTTCTATGCGTGTTGCACTACTTTGGACAATTAACAATTTTCCTGCATATGGTTATCTGTCTGGTTGGAGCACTAAGGATCGATTAGCTTGCCCTATATGTAATGAAGATACATCATCATTATGGTTAAAAGGCAGTAGAAAATTCTGTTACACTAATCATCGTCGATGGTTAGGTGTGGGTCATAAGTTTCGTTCTATGAAACAAAGGTTTGATGGAAAAGAAGAAATGAGAGCCAGACCAAGTGTGTTATCTGGGGTTGATATACTTAAGCAGTTACATCCACTTAAATTTACTTTTGGGAAAGTTTCCAAATTTAAAGTGGGGGTAAAAAGAAAATAAAAGGAAGCTGCAACATCATCATCCACTCTTGAGTGTCATACCAATTGGAAGATGAAAAGCATTTTTTTTTACTTACCATATTGGAAGTCCTTACTGTTGAGACATAATCTCGATGTCATACATATCAAGAAGAATGTTTGTGATAGTATTATTGGAACTTTGTTAGATGTTGATGCCAAAACAAAAGATGGTTTGAAAGCTCGACATGATCTCCAACATTTGGGTATAAGGGCCACTCTTCAACCTCAAACTCTGGATTCTAATAGATTGCTATTGCCACCTACCATGTTCACTTTGAGCAAGATGGAGAAGGATACGATTTGCAAGGTTTTGAAAAGTGTGAAAGTTCCATATGGCTATGCATCAAACATATCAAGGCTTGTAAATCCCAATGATCCTAAGAAAATTTGGGGTTTAAAAAGTCATGATTCTCATGTCCTCATGCAACAATTGCTTCTAGTAGCAATGAGGGGAGTGACAGCTTCAATGTTTTTGTTTAATGGTTGAATATCTTCAATGTTTTTGTTTTTGTTTTTTTTGTAGCTCACAACTGATTGGTTCAAGAGAAGAGTATGGGAAATTTAGAGAGGACCTGCAAGGGAAAAGAATTCGCATAGATGCTCAGTCTGCTTCCACTTCTAAGGTGGTTAAGAGAGGCCCACCAATGTTAAGATCTATACATGGATTGCAAAGTAATGAACGCATACCAGTGAAAGTTAATCAGTTGGGGCAGCCACTAGGAGAGGGGGGGGGGGGGCAGCTACTGAAATAATTTTTGGGCACTGTGGCAAGGATGGGGGATAAACTGCCGATCGATTGCATTTCTTGGAGGGTAATGTCATCGTCTAACAAGGACGATGTTTGGGATTTTATCCAGGTGATGTAATACATGTGTTTGTTTAATTTTCTATTCCACTTGATTACATCTAACTATTTATTTTAAAAATGCAGAGAAAATTTGATGTTCCCATCAGCTTGCGTGATTTTGTAATGAAGGATCTAGATCAGAAATGGAGGTCTTGGAAGTATGACTTGAGGACGAAGTTCTTCATGCCATATCAAAAAGTGCAACAACACTTTGCATGTTTAGACACAAGAGTAGTTGAAGATCACTGGAAAAGTCTTGTTCAAATATGGTCTTCGGAGGAATTCAAGGTAATTGGAATTGGATTACAATTAGTCTAAATACATTAATATCCATAATTATTCTAACAGTTGTCATTTTGATTTGTAGAAACACAGTGAAATAAACAAGCAAAATAAGTCCAAACACACATTTTTTCATTGTGCTGGTAGTAAAAGTTTTGCTGACATATATCAAGAGGAGGTAACATATATACTCAACATAGCATCTCAGTTCATCTATTCAAAATAATTTTGTTTATGTCTAAGTTAACTTCTGTACAATGTTGTAGTTTCTAAAAACTGGGGCCTCTCTTGATCATGGGGACTTATTCATAAGGACCCGTATGAAGAAAGTTGGCGGTCCAGTTAATGAAGAGAGTGCTACAATGATTGTATAATTAATTAGCTTTGTTAATTGTCCAATGTTCACATAATTCTCATTATGTATGGATATTCTAATGTTGACATAATTCTCTTTATGATAGTACTGCAAATTCATGTTTTTTCATTCAAATTGTAGGAGAAAATTCGAGACATTAAGCTGACGCAGCAATTAAGTACATCAAGCTCAATTGCAAGCGTGGGGGATGCTTATGAGCAAGTTATGGGACGGGACATAACTGGAAGAGTCTGTGGCATAGGCACGGGCCCTACCCCAAAGAGCTTGTGGGGTTCAAGAAGTGAACAAAAGCTACGTCAGGACAATGAAAGCCTAAAACAACAAATTGATGCTCTCGAAGAAAGAATGAAAAAAATTGAGTCTCATGGCAATAATGAGGTAATGAGATTCTGTTGACATACTTCAATATTAAAATTGCTTAATGTTGACAATCTACATATACTTGTGCAGAGTTCTGCAAGTGTTTGTCATGCTCAAAGGAAAAAGGTAAACGAAATTTAACTGATTTAATATGTTGGAATGCATGTATATCTGACATCTATATCCAAAATTTTAATAGGATTCATTGGTGGGGAGAAGGGTGAGGATCCTAAATTTCTCTGGACAAGTAGTTGCCAGTGGCATCCTAATGTCTGATGATAATGATAATGTGGTCATGGGGAAGAAGTTAGGTGGTGAGTACTATGAGGTTTCTGTACTCATAGCCCATGACCCGACTACATCTTTGTTTATCAAAGATGCAGATAGAAAGAATATGAACGATGCTGTTGGGAGTCACATAATATGGTTCAGAGAATATGTAAGTTATTTATATTTATCTCATTCTTATTTATATGTTGCTAATTTTCAACTCTGATGTTATTTACATTTTTACATGTAATAGGTTGAGCTTGAGGATGATTGATCTTCACCTCCACCCTTTTTGGTAAGTAACATAATATGGTCTAAATTTTTTAACATCTGAGTTGCAATGGATCTGAGTCTTAACTTGTTTACATTTCTATGTAATTATAGCTTATTCTTTCAATCACCATATCTATTTTACGTAGAAGATGCTTATGTGGCTTGGGAAAGGAAGGGAAATGGATGGTAGTTGTACGTAGTATTTTTTTTTTTGGTGAATGCCAATGATGAAAATTGATTTCAGTTTGATATAATTATTTCAGTGTGATCTGTTGTCACTTTTGACATCCACATCCCAGATGTGCTTTTCATCCCACAAGTATCTTATTCCCTGTTTCACCTCACTTGGCCATGATTCCAGAGAGACTGATTCAGTAAAAATTTGGAGTGTTCAGTTGAATCTGGATTTTGCATTGCCACCTTCACTTTCCAGATAGGTGCTCTTCCAACAGTAACGTCACTACAACAAAAGTGGGCAACACTTACGTCGGAAAATCGTAAGTGTAAGTGTCAAAACCGTAAGAACAGACGTATACTTACGAAACTGCCTACGGTTTGTTGTCGTAACTACAGCAAGCGTGGCTATAGCCTTACTTACGGTTACCATACATAATAAATACATTCGTTTATATACCGTAATAATATAGACTTGGCCTACTTTCATAAAGCATAAGTATACATATGAGAGACCGTAAGAAATATTTCAATAGAAGATGACATATGAAAATTAATCACTACTTTAGAAACCATAGCTATTATCTGTAGTTATGCATCTCGAACCGTAAGAAAACTCCCAGTGCAAATATATAATCCATAATTTGACTAAAAATATAACCTACATATTTACATCCACCACACATAGCACACAACCTACATATTTACATACACAATCCACACACATAGCACACAACCTGCATATTTACATACATACACACACATTTTTTGCACATCATCAATCTATGACATTTAATACAACCAACTTTCTCAAATTTACAATACACAACTTACACTGTTTGAAAAGAAACATTCACATAATTATATATATCACATCACAAATGTACAACATAAAATTTAAACATCACATACACATCATTGTTTGTCCTGAGGATAAGACAATCATAATTGTTTTGGTCATAACATAAATCCAATGACCATAATTGTTTCATACGGTGAGAGTAGACAATGTTCTTAAGGGAGGAGAGCTGTTCTGTTGGCACAATAAAAACTTCAGGTGTCATCTAACTCAACTTGAAAAATAAAAATCATTCAATTAGTATACATATAAACAAGTTCATTTATTTTCCAAAATAATTCTGTAAAAAACTTCAGGTGTCATAAACTTACAAAGTCTCTGAACCACACAATGTGACTTCCAACAGCATCTTGGACGGTTTTTCGTTCATTATCTTTCACAAATAGAGGTGCATTGGGTTTGTAAGCAAACAAAATAGCTGCCTCATAATACTCCTCGCCCAAACTCTTACCCATAACCATCTTAGATTTATCTAACGACATGATTATGGCATTGGCTACCGGGTGTCCTTCCATGTCACACAACTTCACTTTCTTGCCCAACATCAAACTCTGTTATTCAATTCATTTTATAGATCACACATCAAGACACAATTGAGTTTCTAATGAGAATATAGAACATAATGAGATATGAACATATTTACCTCTTTTCCTTTAGGTTCTATTACACTTGCAGATGATTGCATACATCTTTCCATATTGGGAGTACTTTCTACCTATTTTGACTGTCAAGAAAGAAGAAGACTAGTAAGAAAAAAAATATTTCACAAAGAAGATTTCATAAGCACAAGCCATGAGTTTATTTATACTACAACAAATGTATTAGTGTTAAATAAGTGAGAGTGCTGCAAATGTATGTTCATTGTAATCAGCTCCTGCCCAAGTTGATGAAGTGAGTAAAGGAAGTGTCTAACAACTAAGCCAGGATTTATCAAAAGCAAGAACACCAGAATAATATGGTAATCCAGCACCATTGTTCTATGGACAAAACATGAAGGAAAAACAAAACTGTCACTGATACATGTTAATCTGACAGAAATAACATTATGTAATAGCCAGGAGACGTATCTTCTATTCTCAAAAGTTACAGACTTTAACATCAACATTCCTGATAGTGACAGGCAACAACATCCTTGAAATAGAGAAAACATAAATTAAAAAACAAAAATGACCCCACAAAATGTCTTCCACAGAGATCTATCTTTTAGTTTCCAATAGTGTACTCAGAGCTAGCCAAGAAAATAGAAACAGGATTGCCTGGTGAAGGTCGATTCTATCTGAGAAGTTGCCTCTTTATCAAGTCAGCATTTTCTTTAAAAGATAAGATTTCTAGGTGGTCCAGCTGAAGTTGCCTCTTTATCAAGTCGGCATTTTCATTAAGAACATCCATTTCACCAAATGGGAGCCTCAGATCCAAGGCCTGAGGGCCAATAGATATCACTTCATCCTTCTTAAACTTAAAGAAAGGCATACATTTTTCTCCTTCTTTTACTTTTTTTTTTAGTCTTGACAACTAACTAGGAAAGACAACTGCACTTTTATCTTTATGTGTTGAATACATGACTTCATCCAAAGACATGCCCAGGACAATAGGGACACGCTAGGACAACAAGGACATGCCCAGGACAACAAGGACATGCCCAAAAAGCCAACTGAAAAGTATTATGCAAATCCATCTAAAGTACTTGCTAATCACATTTTACATGGATGAAATGAAAACATTTTAGAATTATCTCAACAATGATAGACTCAACTTTACCCAATCTCTCTGCCAATTCTTTAACCATAGCATTGAGTTGAGCATTTTCTGCTCTTAATTGGGCTTGACATTGGCTTGAAGTACCCCACAAACTTGTTGGTGTCGGGCTGTGCCCACTCCACGTACTCGGCCAGGCCTTTCTTCCCAAATACTTGTGAGTAAATATCATCTGCAGTTGCAATTGATGAACTTAAGATGATGATGGTTGTGTGATTTTTACTTCTGAAGTTTTATCTACAATAAACACATATAAGTATTAATAAAATAAACATATAGTAGACATAACATAAAATTGGAAAACAAACAACAATCTATGTCATACAATCATTGCAACAGTCTCTTCATTAACATGTTGCCCACTTTTTTTCACACGGGTCCTTATAAACAGGTCCCCGATCAAGTTTCACTCCATTTTTTACAAACTAGAAGACACTTTGTAGAACAGAAAAAAATGAGAATCTATGAAAAAAGTGTTAGAAAAAAATGAGAACAGAAAACACAGAGATAAGACTTAGCAAAAAAATTGGGATTACCTCCTCCTCATTGATGTCTACAAAGCTCTTTGTCCCAGCACAATGAAAATACTTATGATGACTTTTACTTTTCTTGTTTATGTCACTATACCTCTATAAAACACGGACATAACTCTTAGCAAAAAAATATCATGAACATGTCTTCAACAATTTTTTTTTTTACCTTCTATAAGAAAAACATCTTAAGTATTTTACCTTCCAACTATTAGAAGACCATGTTTGAACAACTCTTTTCCATTGTTCCACATTAACTCTTGGATCAGGTGGTATTTTTTGTTCATTTTGCTTCAAAGTTAGGTCGAAGTATTTGTTTCTCAATTCATATTTCCAAGACCTCCACTTTTGATCCAAGTCCTTCATCACCCACTCTTTCAAATATGCTGGTATATCATATTTTCTCTACAATACATACTCATATAATTAATATATAATAGATTGAACATAGAAAAGAAACATATGTATTGTAGAAATCACCTGGACATACTCCCACACATCATCCTTATGGGTGGCAGACATTGCCCTCCAAGTTGGAGCATCAATTGACATTTTATCACCAAGACGGGCAATTGTTCCTAAAAATAATTTCAAAGAATGGCCACCCTTTCCAACTGGTTGTCCAAGTTCATTTATCTGGACAACAATTCGTTTACCATTATCTAAACCATGCACAAAACTTAGTTTTGTTGGTCCTCTATGCTCTTTTTAGAAACGTCCACCACCACCTCTTGCACCTCTATTTTTCTTAAGATCAAGTCATCTACAAAATTTTCAAATTCTACTCTACTGAACCAATCACATGTAAGCTGAAAAAATTACACTCCATTAGTATGTTGGATGAAAAATCAAGACATGTAATTTGAAAGAGGAGCATAACTCACAAAAGATGGGTAATCATCCAAGAAAAATGTGGGTGGATCATTCTGTATGAAATGGTAGATGTAGTATAATACAAAAAACCCACACTCAGTGCCATTGGTTAGTTGTGGAACCTATGAAAAAAAAAAGACATATAAACAAGTTCCATGAGCATAAAATAACAGTTAGATCATGTAGCATATATGTCTCTAATCATTTACCGATGGAATTGAAATATCTATAGAAGACATTGCATCAACAATCATTGCCTTCTTCTTTGTAGCATATATGTCCTTCAAAAATCTAAAAAAAAAGAGTCAATATATTAGAGATAGGGAACCAATATATTACCTATGAATCATAGAACTAATGTAACACCAACCTTTGAATTGGCCGAACAAGTTTTGTTAGGTCAATACTATGGAGGGAATCAAGAAGCATGATGAATGGCAAATCATCTTCTTCCTCATGACACAATATTACAAGGCTCCAATGCCCCCTACATAACAGAAAAATTCTAAGGCCTATCTTTTTATAGAAACATTTGTAAAGACATGCTATTTTTTTTAACAACATACCACATGCATATCGGCACGAATGAGTACTTCTTTAGAAATACCTCTTTATCTTTGACCCATGTCAACATCTTTTTCCATTGAGAAGCATTGGACTTATAATATGGAAACCATAAACAATCCCAACAATCATAGTTTTTCAAATGCTCAGCTGAAAGAATACTCCATAGATAACTACAATTCTGTTTATTGTTAGAAATTCTATCAATTATAATGGAAGGCTTCAAGTTTAAAAAAAAATAGAAACTCACTCAATATGTTGTTGGAAGGTATTTGTATCCAATTTTTCAGATGCTCCAGTTGCGCCAGTCTTGGCTTTGTCCATCTTCTTTGGAAACCCCATAACATTCTGACAAGTCTTCTTCTTTGCCTTCAGAATATCTGCACTTGCAATAGGGCCAGAAGGCTTGCTCGTCTTCATTACAGCCTGACTTTTATCAAATTCACCTTCAATGGGTTCTACATAGTCCATACTTCTTTTTCTCCCCCTGTTACATGCAAACAATATGATACTAAATATTATAGGCACAATTTAATCCTCTTTCTCAATATTAACATAAAGACAGAAATAAGACTTACATGTCTCTTTATCAGCAATATTTGAAATTGAGATCAAATTTGAATAATGGTTAAGATCAAGTTAAATAATACTGAAAGCATATACAAAAATTCGTTATAATGGTTAAGATCAAGTTAAATATCATCACTAGAATTATATTCAAAAAACATTACAAAAACATTTAAAAAAAAACTCTCTTGCCCATCAATTCCCACTGAAAGCATATAACATCAATATCATCACTAGAATTGTATTAAAAAAATCATTACAAAAATATTTCAAAAAAAAATCTCTTGCCCATCAATTCCCATTGAAAGCATATAACATCAATATCATCACCAGAATTGTATTAAAAAAACCATTATAAAAACATTTCAAATAAAAATCTCTTGTCCATCAATTCCCACCCTTTCCCATGTAACATGAATATCATCTAAATTATCAATATAAACATCATCACTGCCTAGTATTTTGTTTTCCACAAAATTCTCAATGCTCACTTCATTTTGCAAATCAAAATAATTTCTTGGCTTTGTCTTCCTCACCACACACCATCCTTGCTCTTTTGGATCATCTCTGTACCATACTTGCTCCACTTGAGAGGCTAAAACATATGGCTCAGTTGTACGTAACTTATATTTAAAGTTGACCATTGTGAAGTCTTCTTCTTCTCTCACTCCTCGCTGAATATCCACCCAGTCACATTTGAAGAGTAACACTGTTCTGGTACCATAATAGTTCAACTCAAGAATTTCATCTAAAATGTCGTAATATGTCACTTGCCCTCAAATAGGAGATTTATCTTTTAAACTTGAAAAACTTGAGGTTTTTGCAGACATGACAACTCTACTATTTTGTGTGACCCTATGTCGTTCCACATGTTGAGTTTGAAATCGAAACCCATTTACTAAACAAGAGTCAAACTTCTTCACCATATTTATTAGTCGATCCTTTATGCACGTATATTTGTATCCAACCCATCTCCACATTGTGCTTGCAAAGTGTCAACCTATATAACATGATCCATGTGGGTTATCATCACGAAAATGAATACATGTGGGTGAAAACCTATATTAAAATGAGAATGGTCTACATCACTCACTTTAAATTTAAACCATTGCTGAAATTCTAATGTATGACACCTCTCGATCTCCATTTCTGTTGATTGTGGTCTTCCACTCCGTATAAAACCAAGGTGCATACTATATAAAACACTTGTTATGAGATACACATATAAAGATGTACAATTAGGAAACATATAACATACAAGTGATCATATTACTTACTCGATAAAAGGAGAAATTGCCTCACAATTGAACAAGACATATCGATGAGCTTGGTTCAACTCTTCATCACTTAGATAACAATTGGTGCCAGCACCTAAAGGTCGGCCTCCTTCAGAAAATATCTCCCATCCCTTTTCAATTGGAATGTTACCATCATCTTCATTTCTTAAGGGTGATTAAGCCATGTCTGAAATCATCATCTAAATACCTAGCAGAAAATGTAAGTGTCTCCTCCGCGATACAGCCTTCGGCCATTGAACCTTCTGGGCATGCCCTATTTCGAACATAGGACTTAAGTCTCACTAAAAACCTAACAAATTAATATTAGACAGAAATTAGATTATTAATAGCAATAAATATTTTATAAATTTAGGCTAGACACATACCATTCAATGGGGTACATCCACCTATAATGTACAAGGCCAGCAAGTCTTGCTTCATCAGGTAAGTGGATGAGAAGATGTACCATGATATCAAAGAAACTTGGTAGGAAAATCATCTCCAAGCGACACAAAATGTTTGCAACTTCTTGTCGTAGAGTATAGAAATCATTTGAAGATAATGTCTTTGAACATACTTGTGAAAAAAAATTGCAAAGATCAATAATTACAGACCTCAATTCCTTTTGTGCCACTCCCCTCATTGCCACAGGAAGTAATTGTTGGATGACCACAAGACAATCGTGACTCTTCAAACCCCAAATCTTCTTACGATCGTTGGGGTTCACATGCCTTAATATGTTAGATGCATAACCATCTGGAACTTTCACATTTTTAAAGACTTTACAAATGGTTTGTCTCTCAATGTTGCTCAATGTAAACATGGCAGGCGGCAACAACAATCTATTAGAGCTCAAAGTTTGTGGCTGAAGTGCAGTCCTTATACCCAAATGTTGTAGATCATTACGAGCTTTCAAGCCATCCTTAGTTTTTCCATCAATGTCCAAAAGAGTACCAACAATACTATCACAAATATTTTTTTCAATATGCATTACATCAAGATTATGTCGGAGAAGTAACAACTTCCAATATGGCAATTAAAAAAATATACTTTTTTTCTTCCATGATAAATAGTTGGCAAAACCTTCAACATTACTCATAGATGTGTCTTTCTTATGTTTTCCCTTTAACTTTGTTTTAGTTTTAGGAACCTTGCCAAAAGTAAAGGTCAGTCCATGTAACTGCTCCAATATATCACTCTCAGATAATGAAATTGGTCTACTTCTCATTTCTTCTTTTCCATCAAACCGTCGTTTTAAAGAACGAAATTTGTGATCCTCTTTCAGCCATCGACGATGATTTATGTAACAGAACTTCCCACTTGCTTTCAACCATTGTGAACTTGTCTCTACATTACATGTAGGACAAGCTAGTCGACCCTTGGTGCTCCAACCAGATAGATAAGCATATGCAGGAAAATCATTAATGGTCCACAGTAATGCAGCACGCATACAAAAGGTTTCACCTTTAGAAGCATCATATGTTTCAACTCCATGCCATAGTATTTGCAATTCTTCTACAAGTGGTTGAAGATACACATCAATATCATTTCTAGGTCCATTAGGGCTAGGAATGATTAAAGATACAAAAATATTTTGTGGCTTCATACACTGCCATGATGGTAGGTTGTATAGTGTCAATACCACATGCCATGTACTATGACTCGTACTCATTGTTCCAAAAGGATTGAAACCATCACTTGCCAAACCTAAACGTACATTGTGAGATTCTAAACCAAACTCATCTATGGCATCTAAAGCTTTCCAACAAGGGGAATCAGCTGGATGTCTCAATATACCATCTTCTTGCCACTCATCGCTATGCCATCTCATGTTTGCTGAAAATTTGCTACACATATATAATCTTTTCAACCTTGGCATTAAGGGAAGTGCTGAAGAATCTTCTTGGCTTCTTTTTTTTTTATACCCACTCTTTTCCCTTGTAGTCCATCTAGATTCTCCACATTTGGGACATTGCTCATGAGACTCATAGTCTTTCCAATATAAAATGCAATCATTTGGACATGCATCAATTTTATGATAACTGTATCCCAACTTACTAATGATTTTTTTCAATTCATAAAATGTACTTGGTAATACCTCACCTTCTGGAAGAGCCTCTGTCAACAACTTCAATAGCATGTTTAAGGATTTGTTACTCATTTTACCCATACATTTTATGTTGAACAATCGGATTATAAATGATAGTTTGTTGAAAGTCTTGCATCCTAGATACAATGGTTGTTCAACATCTTCCTGTAGATTTTCTAATGTACCATAGTCCCCTTTATTCTGATTGGCAGAGATGTTTTCCATATATATTTTATTTTCCAAGCCAAATACATCTCGCAACATTGAAAGCATACCACCATCCTTCGGGACATCTTCACATGCAGAATCTAGGGATGTCGGCCTACTGCAAGATGAATTAGGCCCATGAAACTCCCAAAACCTTTTGTCTTTGATGACTCCATTGAAGTATAAATGTTCCCTAACTATGTTCTTGTCCCATTTACACATACATGCACAATTAACACAAGGGCACTTGATAGTTGACAACGGATCAGAATACCCACATGCAAAATCAATGAACAAGTCCACTCCATCTAGATATTCCTTTGAGTGCTTTGGATTGTCCATCCAACTCCAATCCATTTTCTTAATGACTACTTTACTCTAACAAAAAAAAAAATCTCATAATATACTCATTGACAAAAATAAATTACAAAAAACATATTTTAAGTCCCCAAAAAATGATTTCTACATGTATAATGATCATTCATATAAGCCATACATACTTACTTGCAGTTTGTTCTGCAGCACCTTCGTGGCTTCTTCAAACAAGAGCTTCACTGTGAGATGCATACAAACACAAAGAGAAAACATGGTCAAGTAAACTTCACACAGTCGACGGAGGGGATGGGGAGGGCTGGGAGGCTAACAGAGGCTGGCTGGGGACTAGATTCGAAGGATGGGATGGTGGGGGGGGGGGGGGGGAAGTATGTGTGAAATCCTCCAAAAGGCAGAAGGCTTCTTGAAGGGAGCAGGGGTGGTGACAGGCCCCATATCAATCCCCCCCTCCTCTTCTTTTCTTCTTTTCTCCTTCTCATCCTCCGCTGAGCGAACCCTCTTGTCCCCACTCCTCCAACCCTAGCAGGTGCCAGCCAGCGATCTCTCTCCCCCCCCACTCCCCACCCCCCCCCCCCCCCCCCCATGCCCAACAAGATGGATACAATATTAAGAGAACAACACATGAAGACTGTAAGGCTTCTCTTTCCTAGACATAGGCACCTCTTGTATATATGCCAACAAAGAGTCGGAAGGGTTCACATTAATTGTGTCTTCCGTTCGATCTCTGTTGTTGTGGGTCAGCTGCACAGTGGGGCCTTGGCCTAAAGAACAATATTGGCGCTCAATGTGTACCCGATGGAGGGAATGGATGGCCGAGGTGCAGATGGTGGAGGCAAACTGGTGGTCCGACGAAAGGAAATCAGTTGAGAGATAGAGAGTGGGAAAGAGAAAGACAGAGAAAGGGAGAGAGGGGGAGAGGGAGAAGGTAGGAGGGAGGGAGAGGCACCTACTGCAAGAGGGTCTTCGTGCAAACTCTGAAATCATCGGTGGTGGAGTAGCATTCGTCGCACATCGGAGTCGTAGGAGGGCGCCGAAGTGGCAGGTAGCCTGGGTGGCCGTTGGGGATGGCAAAGCACGGGGGGTTTTGGATTTGGGACTTCGATCGTTGAGGGAAAATGGGATTTTTGAGACTTTGATCTCACCTCAATCTTGCAGAACGTGGTGGAGGAGATGGCCTCGATCTCGCAGAATGCGGGGGAGGAGATAGGGGACGGCAGAGCGCGCGGGGGGAGGGGGCTTTTTTTTTGAGAAAGGGAGTGGACTGTAGCTGATCAAGGGAGGAGGCTTTTTGAGTTTTATTTTGAGAAGGCGGGATTTGTGTGAGAGA
This sequence comes from Colocasia esculenta, assembly GCA_014218235.1. Classification (NCBI taxonomy): domain Eukaryota; kingdom Viridiplantae; phylum Streptophyta; class Magnoliopsida; order Alismatales; family Araceae; genus Colocasia; species Colocasia esculenta. The sequence goes on along the minus strand of CM024753.1, from coordinate 189,940,638 downwards.
AGACCGCCAACAAAATTTTTGGGTCTATTCTTACGATTTACAAATTTTTACGTTTAGCACACAACCTATTATTACGGTGTAGTTACGGTGTTGGATATATTATATTAAAATATTAATAATTTTTAAAACAACCGTAAGTATAGTAGCTAATCTACTTACGAAAAGTGAAACTGTAACCGACTTTCCGTAAGTGTTGCCTACTTTTGTTGTAGTGATCTGACCTTAAGCCATAGCCTCCACAACTACTCCTTCAAATTGTGTCTGACTTGTAAGATTGAGCAGATACACTAATAGCAACTGCCTTTAAATCTGTGTCAGTAAATGGTATTCCCACACATCATTAGAAAAAGGAAAAAAAAATAGGCCCCGTTACAGTTATAGAATCCAGAAATTCTCACTTAGAACTGAATCGAATGCATACTTAAGAACCGTTTTGGCATATTTCCAACACAAGAAAATGAGGAAGGATGATTGTAATAGTTTCATGTGGTTGCATAAGTCAGATCATTAGTGACCCAGCTCACTTTTTTCCCCAATCCAGAAAAAAATATTTTGAAACTCTTGATTGAAAGCCAAAAAGAAGAAGAAGAAATTAAGCTTTCAAGAACCTAGTGTTCTCAATCAAACTTATTTGACTACTTTTAGCTAAACCCTGGACTTGCAGAATATGGCTACTTTTATTTTTCTCCACTTCTGTTTTTGCCTTTATTGGAGCTCTCAGTTTCTTGCAGAATATGGCTACATATGAGCATACCAATGGTGCTTCAATTGGTAGGTTATTCCCTTTTATCTGTTCCTTTTTAGACATATCAAAAGATATTGGGAATGATCTGTTTGATGTAGTATTGCAGGTATATAGCAACTAACATACTCTTTGTTTTCTTGCTTAAAGTATTAAAGGACTGGTAACAAGATGGTTCAAGTTGTGATTGTTAGTTAATAATTTTGGATCTTGATTTGCTTTAAATTCCATTCTTTTAAACTCATGTATAATGTGTTTGTCCATGCGGACTCAAAAGATCCACGCCTGAGATTTGTGGAGAACTCTTTCCTGATGGGACCACTACTAGTGTGTGCAAGGTACTGTATAACATCATTTTTTGATGAATATGACCCCAGAAAAGTAATTATGTCATGATACATCATCGGCTGTGTTGTGCAAATATTTATCTTGGGATAGTAAATTGGATCATTCCAGTATCCAGTTCAACTTTGTACAACATGAGTCTGAGTCATCCATAGTTCTGAATTCTTCCAACATGGTGGAAAATTGGAAGCATAGAAACCAGAATTTTCAGATCTTATGTTCATGGGAGGATGTGAAGATTGAAGAATGATGTTGAGCTTGTTCTATCTTGCTTGCGGCAACTGGGGATTTGGATATGCAAAATTAATTAACAATTTTCATGTTAGTTTGCGAAGGCTTAGTGACTTAGAGGCAGTTTTTATGTCCAGTACCTGCTCCATCTGTAACCCATGTATCAACACATCTCTTGCTTTTTCTTGCATTCTTAGATAGACATCCCAGTGAGACTGGGAATGGGCACAAGTGAGAAGATGTGACTAATAAAAAAGTTTTCTTAGAATCTCTAAGTGGCTATTACTGTAATTATTACTGCTCCCAAGGGGAAACCTTTTAGTGTGATTTATTTTGCTGTTAGTTTTGCTTCCTGCAACCTCGATCTTTAAAAATATATAGAAAAGTGACCCTTGCTTAGAATTCTTGTTTTTATGTGCAACCACTTATCACAGTCTGAAGTTTCACAAGGTTTACCTTAAACAAAAAAAGAGACATGTGAAAACACTTAGCCCCTGTCTTCATATTATTCTCTTTGTTCTCTTTTAATTGAGCCATGCTTTACTGTGATAGAGCTTAACTTGTTGATTAAGCATATTGTTTCTTTTGTTATGCATATCCTCACATAGTACTTAGTGACCACATAAGGTATATTGTTTCTCATTGTCCCTTAATTCAATTTTCTTACCTCATTCAGTGTTGTTCTTGCAGTTCGTCTACTGCAACATGTCTTGGTCCAAGGAGAAAGCAAGTTGATTTGGACAAATCACAAATCTCCTCCCACCACATGTGAACAATTTCATTTACTAACAATTAACTTCCTCTTCTAAACAAACTTTAGCACTAGTATGTGAATGTGAACAATGATGTTTGATGTAATGATTTACTTTCATTAACAATATTGTTAGTTAAACTTTAATGTGTTTTATATTATTAATGTGATGTGCATTATGAATGAGTGGGTGTGAATGTGTGTGGATCTAAATGTGGATGTGTGTGTTGATCTAAATGTGGATTATGGATCTAAATGTGGATGTGTATGTGTGGAACTAAATGTGGATGTATATGTGTTGATCCAAATGTGAATGTGTGGATCTAAATGTGGATGTGTATGTGTTGATCCAATTGCTTGTGAATGTGGATCTCTAAATGTAGGTGAATGTGGATCCATCTGAATATATTACTTCTTTTTTTTTCTGAAACAAAACTACTTATGGTGTACATGGCAGTAGGGAAACATACTTGCTTATGGTGTACGTGGCCGTAGGAACACATACTTACTTATGGTGTATGTGGCCGTAGGAACACATGCTTACGGTTTACAATGTCGTAGGGATGTTCGCAGCTGTAACTGAGTATCCTTACAAAAAATATGACTATGGTTAACATCGCCGTAGCGAAAAGAGGATATCCTTATGGTGTTACTTACGGCTACCAACACCGTAACTATAGTTCTATACTTACGGAGTTTAAAACACCGTAGCCCTAGGCCTTTGCCATCGGAGCTTAGCCGACGAAACCGTATCGTAGGGTAACACCATAAGCAAAGGCTATGCTTACGATTTTCGGTTCTCTACCTACGGTGTTTGGACGTAGCAAAGCCTGATTTTCCTATAGTGTCTTCAATAAACAGGGTGTATTCATCAGCACGAAGAGACAATCTGTATAATTCAGTAGTCCCAAAACTGGCATGCTGAAGGAACTTATCTATGGAGATAGGATAATGGAGCTTGTGAGCCTTCATGTCCTTCTGCAAAGCTTCAAAGATCTTGTATCTCTCAACCCAAGTACAATAGGGATCTAAAACTAAGTTGATGGAGTTGAGATCCATAAACTGCTCAGGAGATAGAATCGGTTAATGTGACTTTTCTAAGGAGGAATTTAGCTAATTCAGTTGAAGAGCTTCCTGATGATAGACCTTACGCCATTCAGTGTTGAGATATCTTTCTGATTTAGCTAACAGGGGAGCTAAAACAGCAGATTTTATGTATCCCCTATGATATTCTTGGAATAGAAAACGATGGAAGGAAAGAGGGGATCCCTTCTGAACAAAGATCCGTGCCTTAACTCTGGAAAACCTCTCAAAGATTATGGGACCCACATCAGAGTCCATGAGTAGAAAATGCAGCTGAAGGAGAAATGTGATGTCAGACATGTTCAAGGAGGCGAAATCAACCTAAAGAGGTACATTCACTGGGTTTTCTATTCAGAGAAGAGAGATAGCAGCCCTGAACTAACCAAGCTAGGCTTCTGGAAGGCGATAGACGAAGCAGTAGTCATTATACATCTGGAAATGCCTGATCAGCTTGATCTCCTTTTGAATGAAAGGACCCCAGAAGGATCTGTGCTGACAGACAAACCATTCAGACAGAGTCAAAGGATGATCTGAAGGAGGAAATCGGTTGGCCCTGGCAACCTCAAATTTAATGTAGAGTGCTTTATTTGACCTGGCCCACTGATCCTCAGTCTTGGACTCAGCTGAGGAAAGGATTTTGGATTGGTCAGGATTGGGCACAAGAGAGATAGAGAGAATGATATTGAGTTGTTCAAAGAGATTTAAGTAAGGGAGGCCAAAAGTTGTAGCAAATGTACACTTTTGGAGATATTCATAATAAAGGGACTTTCTTCTGTGGACAACTGAAAGAGAGTACCACAGAGGAGGAAAGAGAGCTTGAGAGGAAGGGAAAACAAGCTCTTTAGAGAATTTTCTTTTCTTAGAGGCAGGACTATGAGGAGGCTAAGAATCAGTCCTGTGGATATGAGAAGAGATAGAGAGGACTGTGCGGAGAATGACCTCTTCAAATTCATCTTTGATATCTTGAATAGTATGGAGAATGATACTAGCACCCTCAGGAATGAGAGTGATGAAAGATGGTGGAGTAGGTGGATGAAGAGAGGAGAAAGATGAAGTGGGAAGAGGTTGAGTGGATGGTCCATTAGAGGAGGGACCAACAGAAGAGGGACCAGAAGAAGAGGTTGGAGGTGCCTCAGAAGTTGGAGGAGGAATGGAAGATGAAGGAGTAGGTGAAGAAGAGGATTCAGCTGGGAAAGGAGTAGGAGAAGAAATATGTTTGGGAAGGGGTTTCTTGATGGTTCAGGAGCAAGTGGGGTAGTGAAAGAGGTAGGTGGAGAGGAAGGGGCTAGAGTCTTAAGAATTGAAGGATCAGAGGGTCATGGGGGCACAACAGCTTCCTCTATAATCACTTGAGGCCCGGATGGCCCAACCACTGATTCCACTTGCTCTGATGGCCCTGATGGCTCAACTTCAACATTTTCTACCACAGATGGCCTTGATTCCTCAACAGATGACCCTGATAGCCTTGATTCTTCTACTGATGGCCCTGCAACTGGCTCAACTTACATTGACTGGTCTGGCTGATCTGATTGAGGCCCTGATGGCGTAGTAGCATCTTCTGGTACTGACTCAAAAGGAATATGAGGGCTTGAGCTAGTAAGTGCTCCCTCACAAATTGTGCAAGGTCAGTCACCAAATTCTTCAAACTGTTTAGATCACTTCTCATATCATGGAGCTCAGACTTGACTACTCCAATGTAATTTGCTTGAGTGCTCTGGCTGATAAAAATTGAAGTTACTTCAGATTGGGAGAGCACAAAATTTCTCCATGAGCATTCAACCGAGCAATAACTGGGTCCAAATGAATATGGATCTTCTTTTTCCTTGATTTATTATGGGCCATTCTAGAGAGCAAGGGAATACTACCGGTAACACCCTTACCTTTTCCTCTAGGTCCAGCAGCTGGTGTATCATGCTCTGCTGGAAGGTTGGTGTGCTGGTGAGCACAAACATCAACATCATTAGAAGTACTTTCTATGAGACCTTGAAACTGATCTACAGGGGCTCTAGTAGCAAGCTCCCCCTGAGCAATAGGCTCCCCCTGAGCAGGAGCATCTTCCATAGGAATATCTTCAATTGGGCCTAGTGCCCCAGCATCTGGAATTTCCTCTTCAAGACTTCCTTCAATAGCAGCTTCTATAACTAGAATACTAGGGGTTTCTTCAATATGTGTATCTAAATGCTCCCCCTCAGTGTAAGCAACACTCTCCATTGGATCAGCAACTGACTCTTGGACAACAAGAGGTACAAAAACTAGAGGAGGAATCACACTTTCAGATGATTGCCCAGAAGGCTCAATGAATTCAGGTGCAATGCCTTCAATCCTCCTTTCTGAAGCAGCAAGCTCATCTTCTCTAACCACAGCCTCATCTACTTGAACATCAGCAGTAGAGGTAACTCCGATAATGGCTTCTCCTTCAGCCACATAAGTTTTAGACCAAATACCTCCTACCAAAGAGAAACCACTCTTTTTCAGATATCTGGTGCGAATAGGCTGACCCATCTTCCCCATCAGTTCTCCTTCCAACTCAATCTCAAAATGTCTAAAAATTCTGGTAAGTAGGTGAGCATAAGAAAGGGAAACTGCTAACTTATTTTTTATTCCAGATAACCTCAGTAGCAGACTTCATTTTTTCAACTATGATCTGTGCCATGTTTACATCCTTTTTTTGTATAGCCCAAAACATCACATCTGCATCTCCTTTTGTGCAGGAAAAGAAAGTAGCACTCTGAGGTACCAAAATCTGACAGACAATAAAGTGCAATATTATGTTGAATGCATTGAACTGATTTATGTCAATTTTCCCATCCTATAATTTGTACTCTATTCCAATGATTCCTAGTCTGTCCACTGTGTTCACTAGACTGTGCCCTACTATAGAAACTCCAAATAGCCTCTCTAACTAATCATGAGTAATGTGAATAGATTTACCATTGACAAGAGAGGTAAGAGACCCATCTTCTTCAGATTTCAAATATGTATAAAATGCCTTGGCCAGATGCGGGTAACTTGGTTTAGAAACGGTGTACACCTCTGTCCATTTCAACCTTTGAAAGGCTTCAATCACACTGCTCATACCGTCCCTCTCTAAATCATCTAAATCAACTGCTTTGTTGCCACAGATCTTGATCTTCACAGCCTGATATCTCTCCAGTTCTTCTGCCATGAGGAAGGCGACGCTGTAACCCCCCACACTGATGGAACTCCCAGAAGAGGCCATGGAATTTTGCAAGAGAAAGTTCTAAAGGATCGTGGGAGGAAGAGGAACAAGACCCCTCAAGAAATTTGAGCTGGAAGAGTCAAATCCTTCGAGAATGGGAAGAAGGGTTCCGGGGTCGATGTAGGGTTTTGTAGACTTCAGAGTCGAAATGGTGCGAGAGAGAGAGAGAGAGAGAGAGAGAGAGAGAGAGAGAGAGAGAGAGAGAGAGAGAATCAATGTGGGATGAGCTCCCTTCGCAACAGAGATATAAAGTTACCTTTGAAAAGGCGGAGCAGTTAATACGGAAAGCGACAAAATAGGTGATTACGATAGCATAAAGGTAATGGATTTACTTAAATAAAGCGGGGAGAGATAAGTCTTATTCTGAAATAAATTATTTTATTCCAGTTATATACAGATAAATCTATTACAAATTGCACATGCCTAGTTCCCGTCTAAGAGATGTAAATCTCTCTTTAGGTAAGACTTTTGTAAAGATATCTGCTAACTAATTTTGTGTATCTACAAATGAAATACTAATATTACCATTCGCTACATGATCTCTAATAAAATGATATCTAACCTCAATATGCTTTGTCCTCGAGTGCTGCACTGAATTTTTCGTGAGATTTATAGCACTTGTGTTGTCACACAGTAATGGAATGGTCTTGATGTGTAGTCCATAGTCTTCAAGCTGTTGTTTGATCCATAGGAGTTGAGTGCAACAGCTCCCAGCGGCTACATACTCAGCTTCAGCCGTTGATAGAGCTACTGAGTTTTGTTTCTTTGAAGACTAGGAAATCAAGCATCCTGCAAGAAAATGACAACAACCACTGGTGCTTTTTTCTATCCACTTTGCATTCAGCATAGTCAGCATCCGAATATCCAATTAAGTTAGTTTCATAGGTTTTAGGATACCATAGACCTAAGTTATGAGTATGAACTAGATATCTAAAAATTCTTTTTACTAAAATTAGATGAGATTCTTTATGATTAGATTGATATCTTGCACACATGCATACACTAAATAAAATATCAGGTCTACTTGCAGTTAAATAGAGCAGTGATCTGATCATACCTCTATAGAGTTTCTGATCTACCTTCTTACCTTTAGGATCACTATCCAACCTAGTTGATGTGCTCATGGGAGTAGACAGTGGTTTGGCATTCTTAAAACCAAACTTCATTAATAGTTCCTTGGTGTATTTTACCTGACTGATATGAGTTCCTTTATTGCTTTGCTTAATTTGTAGCCCAAGGAAGTAGTTGAGTTCTCCCATCATACTCATTTCAAATTCTCTCTGCATTAGCTTTTCAAAATACTTGCACAGAGATTCATCAGTAGATCCGAAGATAATGTCATCCACATAGATTTGTACAATTAATATATTTTTGGCATTAGATTTAATAAAGAGGGTACTATCTACTTGACCTCTAATAAAACCATGATTTAATAAAAATACACTAAGTCTTTCATACCAGGCTCTAGGTGCTTGTTTTAAACTATATAATATTTTATGCAATTTGAAAACATGATTTGGAAAATCTGAATCATCAAAACCAGGAGGCTGTTCTACATAAACTTCCTTCTTTATAAAACCATTCAAAAAGGCTGATTTCACATCCATTTGAAAAAGTTTTAAATCTAGTGCAGATGCGTAAGCAAGCAATATTCGAATAGCCTCTAGTCTAGCAACTGGTGCATATGTTTCATCGAAATCTATGCCTTCCTCTTGGGAATAGCCTTGAGCAACCAGTCTAGTCTTATTTCTAGTGAGAACACCAGCTTCATCCAATTTGTTCTTGAACACCCATTTGGTGCCAATCACAGGATGATCTGATAGTCTAGGAATAAGAGACCGGACCTGATTTCTCTTGAACTGATTAAGTTCATCTTGCATGGCTAAAATCCAAGATTCATCAAAAAGTGCTTCATTGACTGTCTTCAGCTCTATTTGAGAAATAAATGTTACATAATCATAAGGAATGATATTACCTCTAGTTCTTACCCCAACAGATGGATCTCTAATGATGTTATCTTTTGGGTGATCCTTTTTGTATCTCCATTCCTTTGGAAGATCATCATGGATGATATCTTTTTGTTGCAGTTCTTCCAAGGGTGGATCTTCACCATCTTTGATGGTTGCTTCCTTCAGTTTCTTAGAAAGGTTTTCTGTATCTTTATCATCATTAGCAATTTCCTTTCTCAAGGAAGGGTTAGACTCATCAAAAATAACATGTACAGTTTATTCAATTAATAAACTTCTTTTGTTAAAAACTCTATATCCTTTGGGTTTAAAAGTATACCCCATAAAAATACCTTCATCTGATTTGGGATCCAACTTACCAATATCTCTCTTACCATTGTTGTGAATGAAGCATGAGCATACAAATGTCCTTAGATGGTTGATCTTGGGCTTCTTTTGCTTGTACAGTTCGTATGCAGTTTTTTCCAGAATGGGTCTGATCACGACTCTTTTAATTATGTAGCAAGATGTATTAATAGCTTCTGCCTAGAAATATCTTGGAAGATTATACTCAGATACCATTGTTCTTGACATATCCATAAGTGTTCTATTCTTCCTCTCAGCTACTCCATTTTACTGTGGTGTTCTTGGTGCTGAGAAATTGTGTTCAATCCCTAGATCATCACAGAATCCTGCAAACCTGCCATTCTGAAACTCTCCTCCATGATCTGATCGAATACTTATGATATCTTATCTTTCTGAACTACCTTACTGAACTTCACAAAACTATCAAAGGTGTCATCTTTGTGCTCAAGAAATGATACCCATGTAAATCTGGAATAATCATCAACTCTAACAAACCTGAAATTCTTTCCTCCCAAACTAGTTGTTCTCATTAGTCCAAACAAGTCCATATGAAGTAGTTCTAGTGGTTTGGATGTAGTGACCATTGTCTTGGATTTGAATGAGGATCTTGCATGCTTCCTTTTTGCACATGGTTCATAGATGTTGTCAAGTCTTGAATTCATCTTTGGTAGACCTTCCACTAGATCATATTTGATGAGTTTTCTGATTCCGTCCAAGCTGCAATGTCCTAATCTTCTGTGCCAAAGTTCAACATTCTGTTCTTTACTTGCTGCCAAACAAATATCTTGATTCTTCAATTCTTCTAAATGTAGTACATACATATTTTTCTCTCTGCAGGCTTCAAAAATAGTTGTTCCATCCTTAATGATTAGGCATTTAGATTCCTGAAATTTGATATGATGACCTTTGTCGCATAGTTGACAGATGCTAATTAAATTGTGCTTGAGTCCTTTGACGCAGAGAACATCTTCTATTAGGATCTTGTCTTTGCTTCCAATCGATCCACAACCAATCACTGATCCTTTACCATTGTCTCCATAAGTTACTGTTCCTTCTTCATTTTTGATAGATGAGAAAAGTTTTTTGTTGCCGGTCATATGCCTAGAGCACCCGCTATCCAGGTACCACTTTGATGCTCTAAGACTTTCCTGCAATAAATCAATGAGATTTAGGTACCCAATTTCTTTGGGTCTAGGTTGGTTAGCTTCTACAGGGTTTCTTTTTGGAATCCATCTTAGATGTTTGGTTGTACAGGTGATTTTTGTATGACCTAATTTGTTACAATTGTAGACACGTGAATTTGGCTCCACCGCGGGCAAATTTCATGTTGCGTCGTAATGCCACAAAGGGCCCTCATTTTACCTCGCAAGTGTTTTCCCCATCATTTCGGATCTCACCCATCCTCCCTCAGTGCTTCCCTCCCTATTCTCGGGGTCTATTTAATGGCATAGGCATTGTTTTCATGTCGGGACGACTCTCCGGGGTGTGTTAATCATGTTGCGACGGGTCTAGGTTCCGCGTTCTTAAACAGGTCTGGAAAGGCGGACGTGATTCTAAGTCGCGACGGGCATCTTCAGCGCAACTAGGCCGAGAGGACCTTATCGCGACGGCCATAAGCGACGCGACAAGGAGTTTGTTTATTTTATTTATGGAAAATACCCAATACGATTTTATGAACTCGTCGACCATAGGCTATGCGATTCTAATGTCGGTTTTGGAAAGTTTTTATAAATAAAATATAGAAATCCCTTAACGCGTCTTGCTGTCCAGACGTGTTTCAAATCAGAGACGCGTCAGACCGTGTCGACGCGATTAGGCCCTAGGCCCCAAAAGTCGTTGCACTCGAGCGCACGTACCTTGGAATCACGTGAAATCTCTGAATCGTTTCTCTGACCCGACGCGATTAGGTCTTGTACTGTACCCCTAGACCCCCGGAAGTCGTCGCATTTATGGCCCATGTGCCCAAAATGAAGTCGCGGCAGGGTAGGCCGACGCATTTCAAGAACGTGGCGGTCATCCCCGACACGATTCTGAAGGTGGCCGCAAGCCGTAATCATCGTGCTTTATGTCAAATCAAGCGGCAAATGCGGCGCTTGTGTACGTCTCGTTTCGCCTCCGTTCTCGTGGCCGATGTGTGTGGCCCTCCTCGGCAGTGGTTCACGGACGTGCCGCTCCCTCGTTGGCGATGAAGGACATGCCGGTTGACCTCGTTGACTCCCCGTTTGACTGAGTTGACTGAGGAGAAAGAAAAGGAACCGGTGAAGTATGGGAGATGTTTGCGATCGCCAGGGCCTTACCTGTGCCCAAGGGGTTGCTATGATCACGTCAATGCAATAGCCTCGCGTTGCGGGTGATGGTGGGACTTCAACTTCTTCTCCTTCAACCGGCCAAAGGAGGAGAGCTCCGTGGTCTTCTACAGATCGTTCCTGCCACAAAAAGACACTCTATAAGACTCTAAGAAGTATAGCAAATGCTCGAAACGAAACAATACAGGCCCAAAAGGAGAGTCCCGTATCGGTTGCAGACTTGAGAAGAGGGGTGGCCAAGTGTTATGACCACCCTTCTTTCCTCCATTTTTGGTTGGGAAACCCCTTTCTAGGTATGTAGGAAGGTGGCCTACATGCCTAGAGTGTGTGTGAACGTGAGTGTAACATGCAACTAGTAAAGAGAGAAAAGGGAGAGGAGAGGAGAGGAAGAGGGGGGAGTTGATCCTCGTGGTTGATGATGCTAGCTCCTTGCAGAGGCTCCTTCAGCTCCAAAGCAGCCTTCTTGGACGTCCCAAATATTGAGAGGAAGAAGAAGATGAGTAGTGGAAGGTTGGGTGTAACTTTCTCTCTCTTCTCTCAAAGCATCAGCATATGGATGTCCAGCCTCTCCCCCTTTGCTTAGAGGGGCCAAGGGACTGTTATATAGACAATGAGCTCGGGATTGAGAGCCTTGGATGCTCAAGTGTGAAGAAACACACTTGCACACATGGCAATCTTGGTGTTTAAGCTCCAACCAATGGGGAGAGGACACATAGGATTTTACTGGGTCAAGAGAGTGCCAAGGTGGCCCATATGCCCGTTGGGAAGGGTCCCATGCGGTGCATGGGCAAGTGAAAGGCGCTAGTGGGCTGGAATCTCGGGGTAGTTGCGCAGACCTGGTAAACCCGGTTGACGTCCAGAGATCCTGCCGCCAACACCATGCAGATGTCCATGGAGGTGGACGCCAACTTTGGTCAGCATCAATGGGGCTTGCCGCCAACCAATAGTCGGCGGCCATCGATGCTTCCGTCTACATGGTATCCGAGGCTGGTCAACAAATGGTCAAACGAGGCTTAATGGGCCAAGAGAGCCTTGCGGAAGATGGGCCAAATCGCGCGTCTACAAATGCCCCTCCGAGACATCCGGTCTTGCAAGGGAGCAGAGCGGACTGAATGGTTGGTGTCTCGGTAAACAAAGGACGTGGAGATTTAATGGAAGGGCCATCTCCGAGGATAGGAGTTCTAGCGAACCAAACGAAAGAGTTAGGCTAGAAACAGATGACGTATCGTATGAGAGACAAATAGGGGTAAGGAAAAGGGTGATCTACCCGTGTAACTATAACTGCGACCCAATGGCAGGGTCCCTGGCATGGCCGTGTCAGACTTTGACTAGTTTCTGGTGTGTCTGAGTCAAAGGAGTTGTAATATGACAGTTGAATCAAGAGGGTCTCATAACCGGAGCTCGTGGTCTCGCTAGCCTAATCAGGACATCGGTCCCAAATTTAGGAGGTCATGGAGACAAGGAGTTGGTTGATCTCTCAAAGGATTATCAAAAGATTCTAACTGGAATCATATGCTTGGAAAGCCTAAAGTCCGGAATTAAGCTCGCGACTGGCAAAGGCTCAAATGAACTCAATAAGGATTGCATGACTATTTGTAAGAGACACGGTGGGACAAGTGGAGAAGGGGGGACAACAAAGACCCGATATCAACTTGGATAGTCATGAAGGGCGGACCCGGTAGGTTACCTGAGCTGGGGGAGCCATGGAGCAATCATATGATCGAGGAAAATCACCATTTTTTTTTTAGTGTTAGTAAGAGAATGTTAGCAGTGAAGATGCATGCTGGTGTGGGTTGCCTATCTAAAATGCAAGTTAGCACCAGAGGAAAATTCTAAAGGCCATACGAATAACTGAGAGATCGCAAACCCATCATGGTTTTTGGTGAAGGGGAACTCAGGGTTCACGGTCGCCAAGTTATTCGCCTCTAGTGGGGTCCTATGTTAGACATACCTGCAACGCTCAAGGTCGCATGAGCGTTCCGAAATTGAAGCGCAGCTTGTGCTTAAGATATCTGCAAAACAACTCGAAGCACAAGATAAAGGATAATGGCCATATAAAGAATAATAATTTAAAAACTTCCAGTAAGTAAACGTCTACATCTCTGGCCGCTAGTAACCATGTTAACATCCACAGATGTGGCCGCCAACCCAACACTGACGTCCCACAATCTGGGCGCCTACCTGACAGCGGATCAGAGTGAAAAAATAGGTGATGGAAGTCCATAAGGACTCTCTCATCCCCTACCTCTGTCCCTCCCTGCTCCTGCTGCGAACCAGAGAGCTGAGAGATAGAAAAACACAGCAAAATGGCCTCTTCTTCGACCGGACGATCCACAGGAGTGAACCCCAGAGTTCTAAGTGAAGTTCCGGGTCACTTGAGCACGCGTCTGGCCAACAGAGAGGTAAGCAATGATTATTTCTACTCCTTCCTGGGCTGAAAACGCCCCGAACAGCGTTCTTACAAAAACCCCCACCCCCAAGCAGGAAATCCCAGCATTCCCGAGCCAAGGCCAGGTACGAGCCTCTTATTGGCTTGTGAACCTGGTAAATGCTATCACGCTGGACATGCGGGGCTTCGTTGGGATGTGGAACTTGAACTTCATGGTGGTACTGGCAAAAAACATGAAAGACATGTGGTGGGGATTTGACGCCCTGGGGGCGTTGGTGGAGAGATGGCACCCGCACACGCACACGTTCGTGTTCCAGGGCTTTGAGGCGAGCGTGTTGCTGGAGGAGGTGGAACTGTTCCTGGGATGGCAGTGGTGCCTGGAGTACGATGTAGCGACTCCTCTCCTCCCATGGGAAGAGATCCTCGTGGACATCGTACAAGACAAGAAGGAGGTGTTGCGGATGACGAACAAGAACGGGATCTTCCTAGACCGGCTGGCCTGGTGGCTGATCCAGCATGCTAAGGAGATTGGCGGAGAGAGGGAGACACGAGGACTGACGCTCTGCCTGGCCGGGGTCTTTTTATTCTCCACGAGTGGCGATTTCATCCTCTACGATCACATTGGAGTACTTTCACTGCTGTGGCGCGGGCAGTCACTTGCCCCTGCAGTGCTGGCCCACCTGTACAGTTTGCTCACCACAATGAGCCTAGGCGGATGCACTTGCGGGAGTTTGTTTCTGCTCCAGGTATGGATGGAAGCTCATTTAAAATTTGATTTTGCTGACAGTCAACCTACCCCCTCCAGAATCTTCCTTCGGAGTTCGGTATACTGTAGCAGGGCATGGTATGAGCCGGAAGATGAGATCAAGTGTGTGACAGCACACTTGAAGAGCAGAGATGCCTGGAGAGATCATTTGGCATTTCTAGTAATGGATGACTTCATCGTGAGGCCACTTTTTATGAGGACCATTGAGTTTAGAGCAAGGACCAGGGAGGACAGAGATTTGTGGCTAATTGGAGTTGATCGGATGGTGGTGTACCAACCACATCGGTGCCTATGTCAGCTTGGGATTCCACGGGGAATTCCAACTCCATCCAGTTGCACTGATATGATAATCACCGGGAAGAATGAAAGGATGATGAAGAAAGCTATGAAGACTTGGAAGAAATACACAGTGAGCAAGAAGGTGGGACTGGCAGTGCAGGAAACACCGGAAGACGTATGGCAGTATGAGGACTTCACAGACACTATTTGTCCCATTTCATGTGACTTTTTCATGGCCCGCAGGGCAAAATGATGTATCTTCCTGTTTTGAATAAGTGTAACATAAATTTGATGAATAAAAGTGAGTTGCATTTGTGTTGAATTGGCTTGAATTGCTTGTGTGGAATGAAATGGCCTCAAAAGGTTCAAAAGAGTGTGCTGTGAGGACTGGGTGCGAGGTTGTTGGCGTCCACATCGATGGCCGCCAACTACAGGTAAACGTCCAGGGCTCGTCGCCAACCACTGAGACAGACGATAGACGTCCACATAGGTGGCCGTCTATCGCAAACTTGACGTCCCGACCTAGCCGTTTACCAAACTTCGAGGTCTAACATTGAAGAGACCTTGACGTCCACACCTAGGCCGTCAAGGGTACGTCCGCGGCAAGGGCTTGACGCCAGGAAAAGTTAAATGGCCTGACCTTGACGTTAAACCAGAAAACTACCTTTTTTTTGAACCGATGCCCTCTCCCGGCGCCATTACGCCTTCCCAACGCCGGGAGAGGAGAACATGAACCCACAATCGCTTGATTACCTTGCTCGAGATTACGATGAGGACGAGAGAGAAACGAAGCATTCTCCGGGGCCTCCATCAACCAGAGGAGGAAGAGGAAGAGATGGAGACGGCTATGGCGGAGGAAGAGGAAGAAGTGGCGGTGGGTGACGTCCCGGAGGGGGAAGACATGGCCGGAGAAGACGAGGGAGGAGATGAGACGGAGGCGGAGGCGCCTCGACGGCCCAAGGTAGGCGCCTAGAACCTGTGTGGATGTGTTTGTGATTTGGTGAAAAGGAGGGAAAACAGAGGAAGCGCCGTCGGGTCAGACAGGAACTTGACGGCAACATCGGTTGCCGTCGAGTTCCTCCCAGCGTCCAACCCCTTGCTGTCAAAAGGAACTTGACATCAAGGTGCTGGTCGCTGACAGAGGAACTTGACGACCACCCATGGACGCTGACTCTTAGTGAACGGCAAACCCCTTGCCGTCAATGTTTGATAAACGGCAGTCGATGCTGACATTTACTTTATTGTGTTTTCCTGCAGGGCAAGGGGAGGATGAGGAGCCGGGTCACCTGGGACCTGTGCTGGGCGTGGTACAGGGCGCTTCCAGAGGCCCAGCAGGCCCAGATAGCGAGGATGGGGTTCGGTCATCTCCTATCAGTACACCCTTTTCACTTAGATGTCCCTTACTTAGAGGCGTTGAGGGAGAGATGGGAGGAGGACTGCAAGGCATTCATCATGCCATGGGGTCACATGATACCCACGTTGGAGGATGTGGCATATCTGACAGGGCTACCGGTTCAGGGAGAGCCGGTAGTCGGGCTGGAGAGGAGAGACTATTATGATGATATCGTAGAGTTGTTGGGGCCGAAGTTTGTGGCTGGTAGGAGGCGGCCGATCCGGAGCATCTTGCTCGGATCACTTTCAGAGGCCATGGGACTGAGAGGAGGGCGGAGAAGCCCCCTGGAGACTTTAGATGAGTTCTATGCCAGGGTGAGGGGTCTACTGGATCTAAGAGGCCAGAGCGAGGAGCGCTGCGTCCGGATCTTCGTCAGCTACTTCTTCGGGCACCTACTGTTTGCGACGCAGTCATCTCAGATGAACTGCAAGTTTGTGCTGCTCTTGAGGGACCTGGCGCAGGCGGGGAGGTATGCTTGGGGCGCCGCGATGCTGGGACACCTCTTCTCACTTCTCCCGAGCAGCTCGCAACGTTCTCAGAGCACCGGGGGCTTCACCCCCTTTCTTCAGGTACATAAATTTCTCTTAATGCTCATCATTGATTTTTCATTGATTAACTGCCTGACTGACCATTCTTTTTGCTGCCTTGCAGATCTGGGGGTATACGCGCTTCCCTATGGGGCGTGGGACACTTGCAGAGGGGCGCCAGACAATGGTGCCTTTCATGGGGAGGTGGGAGGTGGCCCCAGACCCCAGGGTCACCGACAGGAGGGCTAGAGACGTGCGGGTCGCGCTTGACCACAACCCGCACGAGCAGGTATGAAAATCTCAACTAGCTCTTGCATTCTTTCAATTACTGCTGCATTTAATGTTACTGACCAATGTTTTCTCATTCTTCTCAGGTAGTGTGGACCCCTTATGCGGGGGAGGTGGATGCCTCGCACCCGGCGGTGACGGCGGGTCGGCCCCTTTTCGATCGCCACCTCCTCTTACTGTGCCTCAGGACATGTGAGGTGCTGTATTTGGAGTTGGTGGTGCGGACCCTGGGCTGGCACCAGCCGGCCACCGAGGTGCCTTCCCTCGGGAGAGAGGGACACTCGCGCCGGCGGTTCTTCGCTGAGGACCGCGACTGGGGGACGGATCACGGCAGCACCGTCGCCTACTGGCGCGAGGGCGGCGAGCAGGTAGTGCGGCAGACGACCCTCCTTGATAGCTCAGTTTACATGGAGGACTACCGGGCACGGTATGTCGGGCGACTTCGGATTGACCGACGAGTGGTAAGTGAAACTTCTAACCTTGAGCCTTGGTTGGTGGATTGCCTCATTTGATTCTAACCTTGAAGTGCGAATAGCAGATGCCGGAGTCACATGCCGTCCGCCTTTTGAAGGGGCGACTGGCTGAGCAGGAGGTGGAGCTGACGAGGCTCCGCACCGAGGTCAGGACACTGGTAAGTAACGTAACTTTGATTATAGATTGAATTGAATGAATTGAATTACTAACCAAAGTTCTGTGAATGCAAAAGGAGGAGCTAGCGAGGGTACGCACGAGTCGCGATGCGGGGGCGAGCTCATCTACCTAGCCGGCAAGAGGAGACCTGGAAGTGCGCCTGCAAGAAGCCCTAGATCGGGCGGAGGCGAGGTTCGGGAGTTCGAGGCAGAGGTAAGACAACCACACCCTTTCTGCACAATTTGATTTGATTTGATTTGACTTGACTTACTCTTTATGTGCAGCGAGAGGGGAGCGGAGAGAGGACTCTCCAGGCGCAGATGGAGGCTCTGCGGTTGGAGATGGAGATAGAGGTAAGACACCAAATTTCCCCCTTCCTGGCAGGTATACATAACTAACACCCATGCATTTGACGTGCAGCGGCGGACCATGGCGGCTGCCATGGAGGAGCTGAGGGATGACCGGGCCACCATAAGGGGTCGCCTGCTCGAGGCCAGGGAGAGAGAGAGAGGCCGAGGCAGCCCGGGCGCGGATCGCCGCAGATTACGAGATTCTAAAGGACCGGGTGCTGAAGAAGCGCCGGGAGCAGCAGCGGCAGGCCCAGCAGGCGACGCCCGTGAGGATCGGATCGGCGTTCTCCTCCCTCGACGACATCGTGTCCCTGGGGCACCCTTCCGTGGTGCGAGGAGGGTTGCAGCGGCCTGAGGCGTCGACGGCGTCGAGGCCTCCTCTCCCAGACCGGCATCGGGAGAGGGAGGAGGAGGAGGTGAGCAGCTCACGTAGGCAGAGGCCTAGTGAGGGAGAGCGGAGAGAGGAGTGAGGAGCGGGGCTCCGGTTGTACTTCCAGGGGTATGCCCCTGTCATGATATGTACATGGACTTGATCATTATAGTAGAATATTGTGGACTTTTGTCATTCTGTGCACTTGAATGGTTTGGTTTCTGTTTCCTGCAATCCACGACACTTAAAGAAAACAGGTTAGTGTAGATCTGTCTTTAGCCCCTTGCCTACGAAGTACCTTTCTTGAGATCTGGTCAAGGGGCTAATTTCTAATCAAAGATAGGAACATAATAAAATAACTGAATGGAAAATATGCACATGCATTTTTTTTTGTTGTTTTCTTGATTTTTTTGTTGTTTTTGTTTTTGATAAGAAAATAAGGAGACTGTTAGTATATATATACATGGTACCACTAATTTTTTTTGGTTTTTTGATTTTTCTATTTTTTTTTGCTTTTGAAAATAAGGGAGAAAATTCGGGAGAAAATATGTACAACGTGAAATATATACATCAAAAGACTCTCTTTTTTGTTGTTTTTTTTGTATTTTTTGTACTTTTTTTGGATTTTTGGACTCTAAGACACATATTCATCACATGTTGTGATATAGGGTCTACACGATCTACTTAACCATAGAGGCCAAGAGTAAGGAGGGGCGTGCATGAAATCTTTAATGTTAGGCATTGCCCCTAGCCTTCTTGATGTTTTCCACCACGGGAGGTCTTATACAATTAAATTGCCCCTAGAGGGGGAAATGGGAAGAAAAGTATAGAAAATCATGTAGGACTTTGGTTCAAACTACTTTTTGTTTCCAAATCGACATCTCATATTAAACAGACTTGGTCACCATTGTTTTTAGGGGAGTTTTTTTCATTTCTCATTTCATTTCTGATTTCTAGGGTGGAGGTACGTACTTTTTGCTACCTCCTTGAATTGGTCAGCATTTTTCCGAGTACGTACTTTTTGCTACCCTTTTTTGACCTTTTGACTTTTCTTTTCCCCTTTTTGAGGCTTGATTTGACATTTTGCCTCTTGCTTTTTATTAGTTGCCCCTGTTTTATGGTGACCTTGTACTTTTAAATGAGAGTGGGTGGTCCCCTACTCGAAGTTTGTTCCGCTTCCAGACACGACCGAGTGGGAAAAGAATAGGGGAAACATATTGACCGGATGAGACCGCCCGAGTGTACTTGTGATTTTCCAGTTAAGAGTAGTACTCCAACATCGTGTGGTGTGTGAATAAACCTTTCCTTACTAATGACCAATTGGAAAAATAGAAAAGTAGACCCACACCTTAACAAGTGATGAATGACCGACTTGACAGACAGACTGACTGACTAAGGCTAGAATTTCTTGAGGTAGACTGCATTCCAAGGGTGCGTTAGCTCAACTCCCTCGGCATCCACTAACCTATAAGCGTTCCCTGAGTATGCCTCTTTGACAATGAACAGACCCTCCCAATTTTCTTGCAATTTGCTTCTGGGACCTGGTGCCTTTATGATTTTGCGTTTTAGGACCAATTCACCTACTTCGAATTTTCTCTCAAGAACTCTTTTGGCATAAAAACGTGCAATTCTCTGACGATAGACTTGTGCATGGTCAGCTGCTATCATTCGCCTTTCATCTAAGAGTTCAAGTTGTGCCAACAAGGCTTCCCGACGTTGATCAGGATCAAGTTCAGAATCCAATTGAACTCTGAGCGAAGGGACAAAGATCTCATATGGGAGTATCGCATCCGATCCGTATGTCAAAGCATAGGGGGTTTGCCCCGTAGGAGTGCGGACGGAGGTGCGATAAGCCAAAGAGCTTCAACCAAGCGATCTGGCCAGTCAGCATTGTTGTGAGATTTGCATGTTTTCTTTATGATTTTAATAAGAGTTTTGTTAGTAGCTTCAGCTTGTCCATTACCTTGTGGATAATATGGTGATGAATGATGCAAGTTAATGCCATATTTACCACACATGTCGCGAAGCTCCTGTGAAGTGAATTGCGGTCCGTTGTCGGTGACGATGTCCCGAGGCACGCTAAATCTTGCAAGGATGTTGCGCTTGATGAACATGATGACTGTTGAAGCTTTGACTTCTATGAATGCTTCTGCTTCAGCCCACTTCATGAAATATTCCGTGGCGGTCAGAATGAAGGACTTCTTACGGATTTCTCCAGTTCTGTCCGCAAGAGGACCGACCACGTCAAATGCCCACATGGCGAAAGGCCATGGTGCAATGAGAGGGTGAAGAGAAGAGGAAGGAGCATGAATTTTGTCACCGTGCAATTGGCATTTAGCACAGTGACGGACAAAATGGCGACAATCCTCTTCCATGGTGGGCCAATAATAGTGTCTTAGCAATTTCTGGGCAATTTCTCTACCATTAACATGGCCACCACATTCACTAGAGTGAGCAGCTTCAACAACATCTTGAGATTCGATTTCATCAAGGCAACGAAGATAGACCCCGCTGAGAGACTTTTTGTACAGAATGCCACCTATGATCTTGTAACGCTCTGAGACGCGACGAATTGCCCGTCTATTGGCAGAGGTGATATAATCAGGGAAGGATCCATCTTTGAGAAAGTTTTCGATGTCAAAATACCAGGGATGGCCATCTTCAAGGTCAATTTCTGGTCTTTGGAAAGCGCATAGACCCGAAGGGATGGAGAAGGACGCACGAGCTGAGAGAACCACAGATCGACATGGGAAGGGACTCTTAACCTCTGGACAGAGACAGTTTCATAAGACTTTCCCGAAGGAATGGGAATGGAAGATGCGAGGGAGGCGAGGGAATCCGCTAGGATATTTGGGCCCTAGGAGTGTGAACTAAGGTGAGCTTCCTAAACTACCGGACTACTTTTCCTACAAACTCTTGGTATGGTTTCAACTTGGGATCCCGGGTCTGGTACTTTCTAAGAGATTGCCGGAGTATCAACTGCGAATCTCCAATTATCCTTAACTCCTTGACTCCGAGCAATAAAGCCATTTTCAGCCCGACTAGGAGAGCCTCGTACTCAGCCACATTGTTCGTAGCTCGGAAAGTTAACTGATAGGCGTGCGGAATGACTACCCCTTCCGGTGAGAGGAGGACTGCCCCTATCCCACACCCTTTGGAATTGAGAGCCCCGTCGAAGTAAAGCACCCATGAAGTTTCACCATCAATAATGGCTCCTAACTCTTCATCGGGAAAGCTTTCATCAACGGGAGAGTATAAAGGTAAGGGGTGGTGGCCAAATGCTCGGCTATGGCATGCCCCTTGATTGACTTTTGGTTGACATAGGTGATATCAAATTGGTTAAGGAAGCTTTGCCACCTCATCAACTGCTCAGTCAGGACGG
The DNA here is from genome assembly GCA_014218235.1 of Colocasia esculenta. Classification (NCBI taxonomy): domain Eukaryota; kingdom Viridiplantae; phylum Streptophyta; class Magnoliopsida; order Alismatales; family Araceae; genus Colocasia; species Colocasia esculenta. The sequence goes on along the minus strand of CM024753.1, from coordinate 189,919,274 downwards.
GCTTCTTAAGCAAGTACTGAATAGGGTCCATACGCGCTAGAAGTTTCACTTTATGAGCCAAGAAATAGTGCTTCAACTTCTGGGCAACCCAGACGACGGCCGCGCACGTTCTTTCCATGGCGGTGTACTTCTTTTCAGCCTCATTGAACAACTTGGATAAATAGTACACCACTCTCTCCTTCTTCTCGTCGTCGTATTGGGCCAAAACCGCTCCAGTAGAGTCTTCAGTGGTTGATACATAGAGCAGTAAAGGCCGACCCGGGACCGGAGGAGCGAGAACAGGGGGATTAAAAAGATAGCTCTTCAATTCATCAAAGGCCTTCTGAAATTTATCGTCCCAATCAAACTTCGCCTCTCCTCTAAGCATCTCGTAGAAGGGCTTACAGCGGATTGAATGCTGGGAGATAAATCTCTGAATAAACTAGAGTCTACCAATTAGCCCTCTGACCTCTCTGATATTCCTAGGAAGAGGCATGTCAATTATTGCTTTGGCCTTGTTAGGATCAATTTCAATTCTCCGCTTACTTACTATGAACCCAAGCAATTTCCCCGAAGAGACACCAAAGACGCACTTCTTGGGGTTCATCTTAAGATTGTGCTCTCTAGACCTTTGGAGAACTGCCCGGAGGACCTCAGCATGGCCATGTCGAGTCTTTGATTTTACCAAGACATCGTCCACATAGACCTCCATGTGCACATGCATCATGTCATGAAAAATTGCCATCATATCCCTTTGATAGGTTGCTCCCGCATTCTTCAATCCGAAGGGCATGACGACATAACAGTAAGTCCCCCAGGGCGTTGTAAATGATGTTTTCTCCTGGTCTTCCTCCACCAAGTGAATCTGGTTGTACCCATGGAAACCATCCATAAACGACAAAAGCTCGAAGCCGACAGTATTGTCTACTAGGACATCTGTGTGTGGGAGAGGAAAATCATCTTTTGGGCAAGCACGATTAAGGTCACGGAAATCTATACAGATCCTAACCTTATCGTCCTTCTTCATTACAGGGACGATATTAGCTACCCACTGTGGATATAGCACAACCCTAATAAATTTGGCTTTGTGCAACTTGTCAACCTCCTCTTTGATCTTGAGTGCAAGCTTAGGATGTAGCCTTCTCAACTTTTGCTTGACGGCCTTTACGTCGGCTTTTAGGACCAAACGATGCTCAACCAAAGAGGTATCGAGTCCCGGCATGTCCTCGTAAGACCAAGCAAATCCGTCGGAAAATTCTTTGAGAATGGCTGCCAGAGCTTCTTCTTCTTCAACACTCAAGTTGGCACTAATCAAAACTATCTTCGGGGATTCTTCAGTGCCATGGTTGACTTCTTTAGTGGGCTCGTCTGCAGCCATGGTTGGCTCGTCGAACCTTTTTGTGCCATCCACATAGGAGGTCACTGGGTCCTCTTCTCCCGACCCAAGATCTCCCAACTCACCCTCATCATCAAAATCTAACAAATAAACTCCTAAACCGTCATCTACTGAGTCACCTTCTTCAAAGTCAGACTCGACGAGAGCAGGATCCTCAAGAAATTCTGGCACCTGACTTAACTTAGCACACTTCTCATCCAAGGCCATGACAAAACGGGTAGGAACTTGCCTACCCTTCTCCTTGCGCTCGCATGGCTGAGAGGAACTAGACTCTGCTAAACTTAAACCAGACCCTAGACTAGCCTCTAGACCTGACTCTAAACTAGAATCTAGACCACTATTTACATGACTGCTAAGTACAAAACTATGTACAAGGGAAGTGCCCCTAGAGGGTCCAGAGGAAGAGGAACTTAGGCCGGAAAGCGTCGGCCCCTGGCCGAGCGGAAGAGGTTCCAGGGAGGAAGGGTGCTCAATGGAGACCTCGGATTTCCAATTTTCAAAATTGGCGTTTTTTTTTTGGAGTCAAGGCCAAGAACCATGAGTTGCTGACTCAAGGTAGCCTCGACTGGCGAGATGAGGGATGGAGAGAGGACAGGAGGAGAAAGAAGGGGATTAGAGGTGGGTGGAGGAACTGAATTGTGTGGCGGGCACACAGAAGTAGAGGAAGATGGAGATGATGGTGGTGAAGATGGGGAAGAAGGGAGATCAGAGCCAAAGAGGGAGAGGAGGCCAAAATCGTCAGAAATGTCCTCTATTTGGGCATCCTCTTCTTCTTCTTCATCCCCACTCCCAGAGTAAGGTATTTCTTCAATTATAGGCTCCCTGGTCCCCAGCTGGGTTGGCCCCTGGACAAAATGCTCCTTTAAAGTCTAGGTAAGAGGTTGATAGGGTATAAACGGGTTCGGATGGACAGGGTCTGGGCGGAAACCTAGACCGGCCTTGGCTAACAGCCTCCTAATCGTCTGGACGCTCTGGATCTCTCCTTTTTCATCCACGCCTAGCCCGCGGCCATGAACATAGCCGATATTGGCCATTACTTCCCAACCTTTTCCCAGGGGACATGGGTCATGGGGTTCTACAGCAGGCTTGGGAGGTTGGCTGAGCTCACAGGGTGTGGGGAAGTCAAGAAGAGACATGACTGGCTTCTTCCCCTTATCCAGAATGAAAAGGTGCGGCATCTACTCTGTGGTAACCGCATTGAGGGTCTCCAAGATGGGAATGCTCTTAATCTTGATCACCTGCCCATTGAAAGGAAATTTGAAGCATTGGTGGGCGGTGGAAGGGACCCCTAGAGTCTGTTCTAGCCAAGGACGACCGAGAATGGCCTTGTAGGCTGGATCGACGTCAAGAACTAGGAACTCAGTGGACATAGTGACAGGTCCGATTCCTAACTTAAGAGCAATTTTGCCTTTAGCAACCCTTTTGGAGTTGTCATAGGCGGCGATGGTGGAGCAGCTTTTCTCCAGATTCTCTTCCCCTAAACCCAACTGCTTAAGGGTCTTCATCGGACAGACATTAATGGATGCCCCAGTGTCGATGAGAGTGGAGTCCACCGAAACCCAATTGAGGTTGATGGTAAGGCAAAGAGGGAGCGAACGACACTCGGGGGCGGCAAGATCCTTGTCCGAGAAGGAAACTGAGGGTCCTTGGGTGTGAGAAAGAATGGCATTGGTGACCCCGCTAGGAGGGAGGTCATCATTAACCATGATTTTATGAAGAAACTGGAGGAGAGTGGATTGATGCGACGGCGACCTCCAAATCAATTCTAAAATGGACACCCTCACGGGTGTCTTATCCAAATGTTGGAGAATGTCATATTCGGTGCCAGCCGGAGGTGGAGGCCCATTATCCTCCTCATCTTGGGATGGCCGCGGAGGTGGAGGAATGATCCGGTTTCCTAGCGTGACATGCACGGCCTCCTGGGACTGAGGACGAATGAGTTGGAGGGGTCTGGAGGATGACTCATTGGCAGGGGAAGTGAGGATAGTGGGGTGAGCATCTTGGGGAGGACGGATGAGCACTAAAGGTCTCTCTTCAAGGATGGCATCTACCGAGATAGAAGGCTCCTGAGACTCGGCAGTGGGACACGGGTACCATTCTTCGAAACCTTCTACCCCCCACTATTGCTCTCTCCTCACAACCCGGGGCCATAGGTGTATCATGGTATGCACATTCTCTTGGGCTCTGGATGAGGAGGGGTTGTTGGTTTGGTGATTGGGGAGAGGGTTACTGAAAATGCCAAGGTTTTTTTTGGTGTACCTAGACTTGGCTATGGCTACCTTGATGTCATCCCAGTTGATTCTACCTTGGTCATTCATATCGTAGACCCAGTCACGAAAGGTAAAGCAATTGTTGATGAAGTGACCATGGGCCCTATGGTATGGGCAGTACTTGGAGGTGTCAACCCTCGGATTGATGTTCTCCCTTTGTGGGGGGGAGTTGAATCGCATCGCAGGACATGAGGGCGAAGAACACGTCCTCGAGAGTCTTAGGGAGAGGAGGGTAGTGCGACCTTTTGGGGCCAGGTCGGGTGTATCCAGAAGGAGGGGGAACAGCAGAGTAAGGCTTGGAGGGGTGAGATGGGAATTGGTGAGGGTTGGAAGGAGGATTGGAAGGAGTGTGGGAGGATTTGTTGGGAGGCCTCAAAGGCTGGCTGCAGGCACTGACAGACTCATTGATGGTCACCCCCTCGGTGGTGGGTGCCGCGGGAGCCTTACGTGCCTTTGGCTTCCCTTCAAGGAAGTGTGGGAGAGAGGAGCCCTTGATCTGATTTTCAATCACCCTGGCTCTATTATAAAGATGTGAGAAGGAAGGGAACTCACTTAGAATTAAAACGGAACGGAGCACAGGGGTGGTGTTACTGACTAACAAGGTTATGGCTTGGGACTCCGGGATGGGAATGTCGGCTCTCGAGGCCATGGACCTCCATCGGTGGCATAAGTGACAAAGTCTTCGTTCGGCTTCATCTTTTCCGCCACCAAGTCGGGGAGTGTAGGGACTTGAGTGGCCATGTATGAAAAATGCGAGATGAATCTCTCGGAGACAATGTCAAAGTTAACGAGATCCGATGCGGGTAGAGAGGTAAACCATCTCAAAGCTTCCCCTTCTAACGATTGTTGGAAGAGGTGAACTAAGAGGGCCCGATCATAAACCACCAATGGGAATCCATGGTAAAGCCAGCGAGGTGGAATTGAGGGTCGGAAGTCCCATAGTACTTGCGGTACTTTGGGGCCTTGAAATTGGGGGGAAAGTAAGCGTTGGGGAGCTTGCAGTAGTTTAGGAGTGAATAAGGTTTAGAGTGGGACAAGGATTCCGCCACAAGCTTCCTAACAAGACCTTCTACCTCCGAACGGGGAATGGATTCGGGTTGGACAAGAGGTGTGATTTGGACAGGTGGTGAATAAGCGGAAGGAGGAGTGAGAATGGGAGTAGGCGAAGGAGTGGAAGTGACAGGGGGAATGAAGGTGGGGACGGGAACCCGAGGTGGGGTGACCGGTCTAGGGGTGGGCCTGGATGTGGAGGCATTGAAAGGGGATAAGGATGGAGTGGAAGGAGAGGTTGCTGCCCGGATAGTATGCTTTGAAAGCATAGAAATAATATCCTCGGGCGAATAGCGTGACATGAGTTTAGAAAACTCGGGGTCTTCTTGAATATTTTGGGCATGAGTGTGGTTGACCCTCAAGCTAACTTCCTCATTGTCGGCCTGAGAGGATGATTGGACTGATTCCTCAGGCTGAATATTTGTGTTCATCATACCGAAGACTTCATTGACATTATCATCATACTCAAATGCCGATTTATTGGCCATGTCAACAGGGTCCAACCAAGTGTCTATTAGCACACAACCTATGAATTTTAAAGTGGTTGAGGTTGATTAACTTCACTGTTTTGATCAGAAATGTGGATTTCTACCAATCAATGTTATCAAACAACGTCCCCAAGACTTTTAAATGTCAAAGTTATGTGTTAAGTTAAGTTGAGTTGAGGGCCGTTCTCTCCAATTTCACTTGAATCCCGGTGAGTAGGTGAACTAGACAGGATGGGTAAAGGTCCTCCTGCCCCGTACCGTGAGGGAATCCATGAAATTTAGGGACTTATAGAGTTTTCTTCGGAGTCAACCCGATTTACCCGAGAGGGAATCCCCGAGTAAAAGGTTGTAAACCGAAGAAGGGTGATCCTAGAAATGTGAGGGGAGGCTAGAAGAGAGAAGGAAGATGACCCCCCAATGACTGAGGACCGTCAGTGACAATCAGTAAGCAAACAAGAAACAAAATCAAAGCAAAACAATCAGAAAAAGGTTAAAATCATGCTTCTGTGACAATCAACGGCATACATATGGACGCCAAGTTTATCAAAAGCAGATAAACGACTAGATCGACTGATGCTGAAACAGAGTAGACAACAACCTATGTGGACGCTAACAATAACTCAACGGCAGGAAAGATGGACGCTTACCTGGATAGGCGGCAAGACCACTTGCCGTCTACCTGGATGCACACAGACCGCAGCAGCACTGTTGTCCCATCGCGATCGCCAGAAAAGAGCTGTGGACGTCTCATTTCGCCTCCGTTCTCGTGGCCGATGTGTGTGGCCCTCCTCGGCGGTGGTTCACGGACGTGCCGCTCCCTCGTTGGCGATGAAGGACATGCCCGTTGACCTCGTTGACTCCCCATTTGACTGAGTTGACTGAGGAGAAAGAAAAGGAACCGGTGAAGTATGGGAGATGTTTGCGATCGCCAGGGCCTTACCTGTGCCCAAGGGGTTGCTGTGATCACGTCGGTGCAATAGCCTCGCGTTGCGAGTGATGGTGGGACTTCAACTTCTTCTCCTTCAGCCGGCCAAAGGAGGAGAGCTCCGCGGTCTTCTACAGATCGTTCCTGCCACAAAAAGACACTCTATAAGACTCTAAGAAGTATAGCAAATGCTCAAAACGAAATAATACAGGCCCAAAAGGAGAGTCCCGTACCGGTTGCGGACTTGAGAAGAGGGGTGGCCAAGTGTTATGACCACCCTTCTTCCCTCCGTTTTTGGTTGGGAAACCCCTTTCTAGGTATGTAGGAAGGTGGCCTACGTGCCTAGAGTGTGTGTGAACGTGAGTGTAACATGCAACTAGTAAAGAGATAAAAGGGAGAGGAGAGGAAGAGGGGGGAGTTGATCCTCGTGGTTGATGATGCTAGCTCCTTGCAGAGGCTCCTTCAGCTCCAAAGCAGCCTTCTTGGACGTCCCAAATATTGAGAGGAAGAAGAAGATGAGTAATGGAAGGTTGGGTGTAACTTTCTCTCTCTTCTCTCAAAGCATCAGCATATGGACGTCCAGCCTCTCCCCCTTTGCTTAGAGGGGCCAAGGGACTGTTATATAGACAGTGAGCTCGGGGTTGAGAGCCTTGGATGCTCAAGTGTGAAGAAACACACTTGCACACATGGCAATCTTGGTGTTTAAGCTCCAACCAATGGGTAGAGGACACATAGGATTTTACTGGGTCAAGAGAGTGCCAAGGTGGCCCATATGCTCGTTGGGAACGGTCCCATGCGGTGCATGGGCGAGTGAAAGGCGCTAGTGGGCTGGAATCTCGGGGTAGTTGCGCAGACCTGGTAAACCCTGTTGACGTCCAGAGATCCTGCTTCCAACACCATGCAGACGTCCATAGAGGTGGACGCCAACTTTGGTGAGCGTCAATGGGGCTTGCCGCCAACCAGTAGTCGGCGGCCATCGATGTTACCGTCTTCATGGTATACGAGGCTGGTCAACAAATGGTCAAACGAGGCTTAATGGGCCAAGAGAGCCTTGCGGGAGATGGGCCAAATCGCGCGTCTACAGCGCTTCCTAATCGCGGCAGCCATTGCGGACGCGTTTCTTATCGCAGCGGTCAGGGCATATGCGATTCACTCTTATAGTCGCGTCTGCTGTAGCCGACGCGATTCAAGCGTCTGATGCCTATAAATAGACCCCCGAGGGTCATTTGTAAGGGGGGTCCACTCACTGCGGCAAAGCCCTACCGGATTCCCATCTCGACCCCGGCCTAGGGGGACCTTCCACGCTAAGCTACATTCCCGTTCCTCAGAGTTCGGAGCCGGCATCCCCGTCGTCTTCCTCCACGTGCACCAGAGTGGAGCGAGGCGGAAGCGTCTACCCCTTCGTCCTCCATCCAACCGCAACGCCGCCATGCCATTCACTTTTGGGGTAGTACCCCCTCCCCTTTCTCCCTTTTAATTTACATTTCATCTCCTCCGAGCCCCACGTGACTCTTTTCATTTACCTCCTCCGGGCCCCACGTGTTGGATTTGGGAATCGACTGAGATTTCTCATTATCTAGAGACACACTGAAATGCTTAAAGACTGGAGTCAAGTGAGCTGCATAAGGAAGAGACCTGTGGAGGTCTTTCCTGGTTGTCTCAGAAATTATTTGGTACATGATTACATGAATGTTACCTTTGATGTTCTTCTTCATGCAGGAAAGCACACATCTCTGGATGTCAGTGAGTCTATCCCATCCACCACCTTGGGGTGTGATAATAGTGGTGAGGATGTGGTGAGTGAGTCTCAACACTAGAGGAGAGATATTAGTGTTGAATTTTGTAACATGAGTTTGTTTAGGGTCAAACTCATTAGAAGGAAGACCAGTCAAAAGAGAGTAAGCTTCATGAAGATTGAACTCAAAATTGTGACAATCTGTACCCTCATCAGGAACTTTGAACAAAGTGGCAGCCACAACAATAGGCATGTCTATTTGAACACCTTTAACTTCTGACTTATACCCCTCATCATTGCATTCCAAATTAGAGTAAAACTCTTGGACAAGTCTGGGGTATATGGTTTGAAATTCAGAGATGAATGACATCCAAGACTGAAACTTGAAGAATTCTATGACGTCCGAAAATGCAGCAATCAATTCACTGTCGGTTAAATCCACTGCCCTAGGTTTCAGAATGGTCTTCCCTTCATTGACTGATTTAGAAGGAGTTGCGTCAGATGAATGGGAAGACCCAGATGATGACGAGGATGACGCCTCAGATGCTTCAGGAGAAGAAACCAGAATTCGTCTCCTAGGGTTTGTAGACCCCCTACCTCAAACAGAGGATGTCCTACCTCTCTTGGCAGAAGAAGGAGATGGAGAGGAAGGCCCTGGCTGCTCTGCAGGGTCATGGCGTCTCTTGCTTCTCCTCTCAGTAGGTGGTGCTTCTTCCGCCGGAATGGGCCTAGCTGTTGCCTTGGACCTTGCTCCACGGCGAGGGGCTTGCTTGGGTGGCATGGAAGCAAGAGAGAGTGGAAGAGCAGAGGATGGAGAGGAAGGAATGAAGGGAAGAAGAACAAGGATGGGTTGGAGGAGGGAAGAAGGTGGAATGGTTGCCGTTTTCAAAGGTGGAAGACGACCATGGGGTCGACCTGCATATAAAAAGGGGTTTCGGAGGTGCAATGCCTCGCAGGAACAAGAAGACCCTAACCGGCGCCCACGACTTGAATCACCCTGCCAGAGGTATGTGTCGACACTAGAAGAGGTTAGTGTCGACCTGGGCTGAAGTCTGTCGACACTAGATGGAGGTAGTGTCAACCTGGCCTGATGAAAAGTTGAGATGTGAGAATGGGAAAAATTGGTGAGCTTTGGGACATCTTTAAAATGATAAACAATGGGTGGAATTAACATTTCAAGGATTTTTTAGAGGCTTAAAAATTCATTTGTCATATTTTGCAGAAATTCAACACAATTCAAGATTTACACAACATACAACCGGATATGATCATTCAGTGACTTGAGCCAATAAAATGATAATTTGAGGGATATGATACATCCAACAATCAACTACAATCTACCATATTCTTCAAATCCAAAGAAATAAAAAATCTTTTAGAATGAAATCAAGTGTGTTGAAAGTAAACAAGTTTTTGTAAAAACAACTTGATGATATAGGATGATTCTTTTAAACAATTCTCCTTTGATAGACATTTTGTTTTTGAATCAAACTATCAAATGCGATAAATCTTGTTCACTCAAAAACTAATGCTTTTTACACACGATAGTCCCTAGAAACTAAAGATTTACCTATTATCAAGTCTCAAGGGGTAAACGATGACCTTTTGACATGAAAATATACGTTTATCAACACCAATATTTCCAGTTACTCGGTCATCATTAAAAAGTATAGAGCAATTTTTTTTTTATGTATTTTTTTTTTAACCCCTTTGAATAGAGATAGCAATAATGCCTCATGACATACATGACACTTCATTCATTGTGAAGGTGTGTAGTTTCTCAGCATATGTCTCATTGCTCTGTTGAATTATCAGTTTTTGGAGTTTTGTAAGATTGAAATCATTTATATCCAACATCAGTTGCAAACAAAGGAATGTTTAAATTCAAGGTACACATTATCTTCAGTCTTTGAAAGAGATTTGAATTCTATAGTTTTGAAGAATATAGGTGAGTTGAAAAAAAAATAGTAGATCACTCAAAGAATCATTTTGAGACTCTAGACACCTAAATGAGGACATCATGCAAGGAAATTGATGTAATTCGAAAAGAGTTTTGAATTTTGCAAAAGAATGACTTGTGAATTCTCTAGCTCCCCCTGTGATGAGGATTCCAACCACTTTTCATCAAAATAAAGATATGCAAGTATTTTGAAATCAGAAATGATTCTCTTTGAACAACAAAAGCTCCCCCTCAACAATTGCATATTCATTTCTTGGTACTTGGTGGAGACACATACTCTCGCATAGTGAAAGTGTCCAGACAAGCATAACTTGTCCTTCTCCAAGTCACCATTTGATATACCAAGAAGTTCAACACAATGTGAGTTGAATAATCCATTGTAAAAAAAAAATGGAAGTGAAATGGAGAGAGATATGAGCAATATGAATCAAGGAAGCAAAGGATAATGATGATGCAAAGAACTCCCCTCAGAAAATGCCTAACACTTAACCCAATCCCAAAGAGAGAGATCAAGAAAATGGACATTTACAAAGGCCAAGTTCTCTCTCAAAGATGAGAATCTACTGTCAGGAAGAGGTTTGGTGAAGATGTCAGCAATTTATTTTTCAGTTTCTATGAAGTGGAGTTCAAAGGATTTCTTTGCTAGCTCATCTCTCAAGAAATGATGCCTAATTTCAATATGTTTTGTTCTTGAATGCTGAATTGGGTTGTTAGACTGATTTATTGCACTTGTGTTGTCACAAAGAATGGGAACACAACCTAACTCTTGGTTATAATCAAGAAGTTGATGTTTCACCCAAAGAATTTGAGTTGCACATCTACCTGCTGCAACATACTTAGCCTCTGCAGTTGATAGAGCAACTGAGTGTTGCTTCTTAGAATCCCAAGAGATTAGGCACCCACCTACGTATAAACACAAGCCACTTATGCTTTTTCTATCTAATTTACATCCAGCATAATCAGCATCACAATAGGCAAACAAATCTAACTTGCAACCAGTAGGATACCAAATTCCAATATCACATGTTCCAACAAGATACTTGAAAATTCTTTTAACAGCTAACATGTGACTTTCCTTAGGATTTGATTGAAATCTAGCACACAAACACACACTAAACTGAATATCAGGTCTAGAAGTTGTAAGATACAGTAGAGAGCCAATCATACCTCTGTATGTCTTTGGGTCTACTGACTTACCAAATAAGTCTTCTTCTAGCTTAGCATTAATTGCAATGGGTGTGTTTGAATGCTGGAGGTTCTGGAAGTCAAACCTTTTCAGAAGTTTCTTGACATACTTGGTTTGACTTATGAAGATCCCCTCATTGTTTGGTTAACCTGCAATCCCAAGAAAAACTGTAAGTCTCCCATTAAACTCATTTCAAATTCAGTTTTCATTTGATTTGCAAATTCAGTACACAGGCTCTTATGGTTGATCCAATATTATGTCATCAACATAAATTTGGACTGCAATTATTTGTTTATTAACTATTTTTGTGAACAATGTTTGATCAACATTTCCTCTAGAATATCCTTTTTCAAGCAAAAAGGAACTCAAATGGTCATACCAAGCTCTTGGAGCTTGTTTAAGACCATAGAGAGCCGTATGAAGCTTGAAAACATGATTAGGATGTTTTTCATTTTCAAATCCTGGAGGTTGTTCAACAAAAACTTTTTTCTTTATGTATCCATTTAGAAATGCACTTTTGACATCCATTTGATAAACTTTAAATTTCATGGAGGATGCAAAAGCAAGGAAAATTCTAACAGCTTCTAGTCTAGCTACAGGGGCATATGATTCTTCAAAGTCAATTCCAAATTCTTGATTGTACCCCTTTGCAACTAGCCTAGCTTTATTTCTAATGACTTGACCATTTTCATTCAATTTATTTCTGAAAACCCATCTAGTGCCAATGACTGTTTTGTCACTAGGTCTAGGTACTAATTCTCATACTTGATTTCTTTCAAATTGATGAAGTTCATCATGCATTGCATTGATCCAATCAGAACTTAATAGGGCTTCATCAATTGAGTTTGGTTCAATTTGGGAAATTAGAGCTAGTGGGTCTTCATCAATAACATGTAGGAATGATGATCTAGTCCTAACTCTATCATACAAATTGGCAACCACATTTTCTAATGGGTGATCTCTCAAAAATCTATGCTCAGAGATTACCTGTTGAGGGGTACTTAAGTTTGGAACAACATTACCTGATCCACTTGAAGATGGTGACTGGATGTTCAAGTTCTCACCAATGTCTTCAAGTTCCTCAACAGTTGGTGAAGAGTCCACAATGAAATCATCCTCTTCACTGTCTTGACTTTCCCTGCAAGATTTAGAACTATTAGTTGAAAAGGAATTTCATCAAATATAACATGTGGAGACTCTTCAACAGTTTTGTTTTTGAGGATGTACAGTTTGAAAGCTCTTGACACTTCTGAATAGCCAAGAAAGATTGCTTCCTGACTTTTAGCATCAAACTTGTCAAGATTTTCTTTATTATTGTTGTGTACAAAACTTTTACACCCAAAGATTTTGAAGTAAGACACAATTAGCTTTTTATCTTTCAACAATTCATAAGGGGTTTTCCTGATTCTTGGTCTGACCAATGCTCTATTGAGAATGTAGTTTGATGTATTTACAGCTTCAGCCCAGAAGGATTTGGGCAAATTGCTTTCAAGGAGCATGGATCTAGTCATTTCCACAAGAGTTCTGTTCTTTCTTTCCACAACTCCATTTTGTTCTGGAGTTCTTGGTGAAGAGAACTTGTGAAATATGTGATGTTCAGCACATAAATTAGAAAAAGATTTGTTTTCAAACTCACCCCCATGATCAGTCAAAATGTTTTTGATTTTCTATGGATAATTTGTTAAGGCAGTGGTACAGAAATTCCTGAACTCAAGGCAAGTATCACTTTTGTAGGACAAGAAGATAACCTAGGTAAATCTGGTAAAATCATCAATGATCACAAACCCATATCTCTTGCCACTTAGACTTAGAATTCTTGTTGGGCCAAAGAGGTCCATGTGAAGTAATTCTAGTGGCCTAGATATGAGTACCTCATTGAAGGTTTTAAAAGATTTCCTGGTTTGTTTTCCTTGGGCACAAATCCCACAAACTTGATTTTCAATATTAGAAAAAGATTCAGGAAGACCCTTAACCAAATTCAGCCTTAACAATTTATTCATTGTTCTGAAACTTGCATGGCCAAGTCTTTTGTGCCAAGTCCATGCAATTTCATCTTTATTGGCAATAAAGCAAAGATTTTCAGAAAAGTTTTTATTGAGATTGATCATGTAAACATTGTTTTCCCTTTTTCCAAAGAATTTTATTTTATCAGTTCATGAATCAATTATCTTACAGAAATCAGATTCAAACACAACTTTGTGACCTTTGTCACATAGTTGGCTAATACTCAGCAAATTGTAATTTAACCCATCAACTAACAAAACATTATCAACAGAGTTTGACGAAGATTGACCAACCTTTCCAGATCTAATGATCTTTCCTTTATTTTTACCTTCAAAAGTTACTGAACCTCCCTCCTTCTCAATCAGGAATGAAAATTTGGCTTTGTCTCCAGTCATGTGTCGTGAACACCCACTGTCAAGAAACCACACATTTGAATTGGGTGCACGACCTTCCTGCAAAATTAATCAGTGGAGAGAAGATTTTGGTACCCAAACAGTGTTGGGACCATCAGAATGTTTGAACATAGTCATCAAATCTTTTCTCACCCAAATTTGATTTGTTTTAATTTGTTTTATTACTTGGTGTTTCTCTGTCTTTTTCAATTTATTCTTTCCCTTAGGAATGAAAACACCAGTGTTCTTGTTTTTAGTAGGAGGGGAGTTTTTCATTTGAACATGAGAGTTTAGATGAGGAGGTGGAATCCAGGGGTTTTGTTGGTACATCAAAAAATTTGGACAGAAGAATTGGGGATGATACCAAAATGGGTTGTGATACAATTGGTTCCAAGAATTGGTCCAATCAGCTTGATATGCTGTCTTGGAGGTCCAAGGTTTTTCATGAATGATTTCCTTTGAATTTTTCTTATTTTTCAAATTTTATTTGAATTTTTGGTTTTGTGGTTTGTGTTTGTTGATGATGAGCAGGTCGACCTTTCCTTGACTGGTGCCGACACAACAGTCACAAAATCCTTCTTCTTGTGGACTGGTATCGACCTGTCAGGTAACTGTGTCGACCTGGTTGACTTCTTTTTGTTCTGAGTTTTTGAAATTTTTGTTGTTTTGCTTGATGTTTGCTTGATTTCAGTGTTCTCAAGACTAGGACCTTGACAAATTTAATCAATGGTACTTTACCCTTTTCTCACCAGATTTGTCTTTCTTAGATTTTTACTTATTGAATCCTAGTCCATGAGAAACTAATTTCATTTTAGCCCCCAGTAAAGCTTCTAAATTGTCTTTCCTTTAGTGAAGGTTTCAATGACTTCATCTTTTCTTTTAGCTGGTTTTCTAGATTTTGACTTCATCAATTTTTTTGTTTTTTTTCCTTTTGTTCCATTTCCAGCCTTTCAGACATTCTTTGTATTCATGAGTAGCTTTTTGGGATGCTAGTTTGAGTTCATCAATCATGTTTAGAAGTTTTCCTTTTCTTCATTGATTTCAGCTATTTCATTTTCCAGTTCATAAGTTCTTTTATTGAAGGATTGGTTATGCAAGAAATTTTCAATTTTCTCTTGAGATGTTGTTTTCTTCCTTATTTCAGAGTATTTTTCAATGAGCTCAGCATTTGCATCTTGCCAATCCTCAATTGAATAGTATTTGAAGTATGTACTTACCTTCCATCTGAACTATTCGCCATGAAGCAGATTTCCTCACTTTCGGAACTTGAGGATTTTTCTTTCTCTTCCTTTTCACTTGAGTCTTCATCAAACCAAGTGGCTACCATGGCCTTGGGCTTTTTGAACTTGTGAATCTTTTTGTGTTTTTCCTTCTTGTTTTCACGACATTCTCCCTTCATATGTTCTGGCTTGTTGCACCTGTAACAAATGACAATTTTGTCAGATTTTTTATTCTTATTGGAATTAACATTAGAAAAGGAAGTGTTTCTTTTACCTGATGAAAATATCTTTTTCCCATAAAATTTTCATTTTCTATATTTTAAGAATTTTCTGAATTGCTTGGTCATGAGGGCAATCTCATCATCATAGGACTCAGACTCATCAGAACTGGTTTTCTCCTGATTCTTGTCTTTGTTACTTGAAGAGGCCTTTAGTGCTACTGGCTTGGTTTTAATTATATGTTCTTCGTTTCTTTTTAGATTGATTTCATAAGTGATTAAGGATCCTATCAATTCATCCAAAGAGATTTTGGACAAATCTTAGAATCTTCAATGACTGTGGCCTTGTGTGCCAAATTGAAGAGAGAGAGCATAGAATTTTCCTACCAAGTCAGCATCTGTATAATCCTTACCTAAGGCCTTCAGTCCATTGACAATGATCATAATCCTGGCAAACATTTCAGAAATTGTCTCATTAGATTTCATCATAAATAATTCATACTCAGAGACAAGAATGTTAGCTTTGGTTTCTTTCACTTGGGATGTTCCCTCATAGAGTAACTCAAGTTTATCCCACATCTCTTTGGCAGATTTGCACATTGAGATTCTTGAGTACTCCTTAGGGTGGACTACACATTGGATCATGTTCATGGCACTATAATTCAAAGTGGCCCTCCTAATCTGTTCCCTAGTCCAGGTCTCTTCCTCCCCCTGATTCTCATAGGGACCTACTTCGACTACCTTCCATATTTCATAGTTTTGGGCTCTTAGGAAGACCTGCATTCTATTCTTCCAATAAGTGTAGTCAGTCCCATTGAAAAAGGGTGGCCTATTAATAGAGTGACCCTCAGCCATGAACCCTCTTGAATCCATTGAAGCAATTAAATGGTGCAAAGAAGAGATACTCAGAAAATAGACAAGCAAACAATTAAGACACACAGAACAATAGAAAGTACTCAGATCAGATCAGATCAAGTGTAAACCCGCTCTGATACCAATTGTAGGATCGAGAAATGATGTGGACAAGATCTAGAAGGGGGGGTTGAATAGATCTAGGCCAACTATTTCGGAAGCTTAGTCAATTTAGAAAAACTCTTTGAATCAAAGACAATTTGAAAACGAATTTCACATAACTGAAGAGAGATTGAATGAGTTGTGTAATAGGAGTGTGTGAATAAGTTAATTAGATGTGAATTCGAAAGATCCTATGCACACATCTAACGCAAAGAAAATTCGAATCACAATCAAACCACTGCACAGAGATTTTTAGGTGGTTCGGAAATCACAACATGTGATTCCTACATCCACCCCTCACACAGTGAGGATCCACTATCAACTTGGATACACACACACTGGAGCCTGACAACTCCACCACAAAGAGTTTTACAACTCAACACAACACCTAGAGCAAGACTACTCTAGACACTTGAGCACAATTGCTCAACCAAACTTGAGTGCGACGACTCAACCTTGAGCACACATGCTCACAAACCACTGAGTACAACTACTCACAAACACTTTGCTAGACAACAACACAAGATCTAGATCCTCTAGCTAAGATCTGATCTCAAAAGGTTCATTCAAGAGAATTGATGCAATAGACACTGCATAATCTCTAGAACAACCAAGAAGACATAAGGAGAAATGAGAAATGGATTGAAAAGTCCTTGTTTTCTTCAGAAGACTCCCTTGTAGATGTCGAATTGTGAAGAGGCTTGATCTCTGGAAATTCCTGGGTGATGCTCTGTAATTTGATCTTCAAGATCTTCCTCGAATTCTTCACAGAAGTCGGCTTCTACTTGATCTGCACCTTGGAAGTTGATCCTACTGCTCCATCTTGGATCAGATCTTCCTTCTTATGCTTGGAAATGATGGAATTAGAAAGAAGAAGCACAAGAGGATGCACGAACAGGGAGGAGAACAACCTTGCCGCCAAAAAGCTTCTGGAGAACTCTTGGAGGGCTCTTCTGCTCTCTTGTTGGTTGGATGGCCAATTGGGGACTATTTATAGTCCAAGATACCCAAACGTACCCTTGGGGATCATGGGCACATGATCCAAGGCTGATCCACCAAATCCCTAGGGTGCCACGTGTCCAGGAGAAACTTTAAGTCACAAACTTTCCGGAGTGTGTTGACCTGACTTGGTCTAGTGTCAACACACTGTCCCAGACTGGCAGAAAAACTTCCCTGGGAGATGTCTCTAGTGTGGACACCACTTCATCTCGTGTCGACACACTGGAGAGAACTGCAAAACAGGCCTTCTGGGAGAGGTCTCCAGTGTCGACACCATCTGGTTTAGTGTCGACACACTGTCCAGGCCTGTTGACAGGGCTCACTGGGAACTGGGTCTAGTGTTGACCTAACTTGATCTTGTGTCGACACTACTTGACCATTTCTTCATCTTTTGGCTTAGGGCTTGGAGCATTGTGTCGACACCAGT
Organism: Colocasia esculenta; assembly: GCA_014218235.1. Classification (NCBI taxonomy): domain Eukaryota; kingdom Viridiplantae; phylum Streptophyta; class Magnoliopsida; order Alismatales; family Araceae; genus Colocasia; species Colocasia esculenta. The sequence continues at coordinate 189,902,011 of CM024753.1, read as the reverse complement.
ATGGGGTGTGTCGACACTACCCTTGAAGGAATTGTGTGTCCTTGAGAAATAAACATATAAATCATTAGTCCATTGATTTATCATGAATATAAGTGATAAATGTGTTTGGAAACATGCTTTTTAAATGTGGTCATAACATGTGTGGTGCATCTAACATGTTCCAATTATTTTGCATTAAAATCACACATTGTCATCATCAAAATATGAGGGAAAATGAATTGTATTCACACTCAACCCAACACCAAACGGCCCCTATACTCTCTTTTTCATACACACACATGCATGCATACACACACACCTACATTTTTAGGGGTTTAAAAACCACCACACGGTAAGTCGTTCCCCATGCCCTTCATTTCATTTATTCTTTATTTTTAGAATTGCATACTACACACGTGGCTAATCCCCTTTTCTCTTCTTTGTCCTTTCTTTGTCAAGGTAATCAAACGAGGAAAACGCCCTCTACCATGGCCGGCCGTGCTCGTAGAGGAAGAAAGGACCCACATCCCCGCGCAACCTCCCCACGCTCCAACAGGTATTCCCCGCAATCACCCATTCCACCCGCACCCCTCGCCGTGCATTCTCCATTCGGCACCCTCACGTGCCTAGCGATCACGATCCTTTTGCTTTCTCCTGTTTTTTATTATTCATATCCCCCTCCCCAATATATCCCCTCTTTGTGGGCCTCTCTTTCTTTCTCTCTTCTTCAGGGTCCCGAAGGAACCTCAGAAAAGGGGAACAGAAGTGGTATCCATAGATTGGCAATCACGGTGGGACCTCTTTGTGCATTTTCTTGTTGATTACCCTCCCTCCTTCGTGCCCCACGTGGCACTCTCCTTGGCACCCTCGTGTGCCCCTCCTTCTTTTACATTTATTTTATACTCTGCAAAATATGTTGTGTGTTTAATTTTCTTCTTTTTTTTACACATCTCCCGCTTTCCTGCCCTTTTTCTATCCTCGAGTGGCCTGTTGGAATCGCATCCAACACAGAGGACGTGTTTATAACGCATCCACTAAACCGGCTGTGTTTTGTTTTGGTGTCACGGCAGCTAAGGCCGACGCGTTCTGCTTCTCTGTCACGGCGGCTAAGCCCGACGCGCCCCTATATACCATAATTTTTATTTCCTGTACATCCTTCCCGTTTACTGCCTGTTTACTGTTCTATTTGTTATTCTCGGGTGCCCTCTGGAATCACATCCAACACAGAGGATGCGTTTATAACGTGTCTACTGAAGTGGACGCATTTCAGTTTGTTGTCAAACCGGCAAAGGCCGACGTGTTATTGTCGCGGCGGCAAAGGCCGACGCGTTCTTATCAGCAGTCCATCCACAGGGACCAGGCACGGCCCTGACAGGCTTCTGGGGTTCTCAGTTCCGCATCCAGGTGACTGGACGCGATTACTAAGTCGCGGTGCCTGCACTCGCCGCGATTCAGCCTGCTGACAGAACGCGCCCCTTTTGCCATTTTTGCTATAATTGTTGCATACAGGGCATATTGCATCGGTCGGGGGACCTCCTTCCCTCATATCCTAGGCTCCACACACCCTTCCGGTGAAGGCAAGCTCTCCATTGGGCATTTCGTCCCTTTGGACTAGCGAACCGTCTCCCGGAATGCCATAAGTCTCCGTACCCCGTGGATTCCCTCACGGCGGACCGAGCCGGTTGTACCCCTCCGTTGACCCGGGTTTAGATATCCATTGCGTGGTGAGAGGTGATTCTAGTTGCACCCTGAAGTACTCATAGTCTACCCAACTAGGATATCACTTGGAGTAACACAATATTTTTCAATCCATTTAATTAATTGTGAAACTCCTAAAAACAAGCGCTAAGCATCATAACTTGTTTGAACCACATCATTGATTGATTAATCTTTGTTCAACCTGATTATTTGATTACTTGTTAAAAATGGACCCACATCATCATGCTAATTTTTATATGGACTATGAGGATAATGTCAAGTCTCCATCTTTTCAGTCCCATGTCTGTCCATCAGATCTCACCACCGTGAGGGGCAACCTTCTACTTCCAACGGTTAAGTGCGCACACCGTGCACTAACCAGTTTGATGCCCCCTCACATATACTTCCAATCAAAACCCGGCGAGAGCCTTCCCCCACCAAGATCCAACCGTGCAAAATGTCCTGCACGCTATTGATCAACTCACCCCTCAACAACTTAATCTGATACAATCTTTAGTTGAGGGTGCGACTCATCCCCTCTCTCCTTCTCCCAAGCACCCGCCTTTGTATATTCCGGTGACTTCGCCACATACCCCTGTACATTCTCCATCACCTCGGCCCCCTGGCCAATTGCACTCCCGTGCTCCGGTCCGTACAGACCACCCCTTGGGAAGGCCCATTAATTCGAGGCCACCCCTATGTACTCTCTCATATGCCCAGCAGCAACCCACTCCACTCCAACATTCTCTTCTCCAGAAATTGAACGACCTGGAGGGTTAAATCAACAAGCTGTCCAATCCGATGGGTGACCCCATTGCCGCCATGTCGGCTCTCCCTCAAATTTATATTCATCCCTCGGAGATGCCAACATACCGATTGTACAATGGCATGGGCAATCCCTACCTTCATGTCAAGGAATTTCTCTATGAGTCCTCGCGTTGGCAACGTGATCCCATTACCTTGGCAGTTTTATTTAGAAAATCTCTTGATGGCCCTGCACTCAAATGGTTCTACTCTTTAGAACCAAGTGAGGCAGGAGACTTCCGCATCCTTCACAAGAAGTTCCTTCAAAGGTACAAAGATCACGTCAGCCCTTATCTCTCTATCACGGATCTACTATCCGACAAGATGAGGGTCGACGAGGCATTTGTACAATTTGCTGACCGTTGGAGGTCAATGGCCACAAGAATGCAGCATGAACTGTCGGAGTCAAAACAAGTCAAGATTATCATTTCCAACTCTACTCCGAGGTTCAGGCACATTCTGGCCATGAACCAAATCGAAACGATGGAAGAGCTCTACGACCGGGGACGTTACATCCAGACACATCTGATGGACTCCCCGATCGTAGACCTCTTTGATCAAATTAATCCGAGAAAGAATGAATCAGTGGACGCCATCCACCATCCACCTCGCCACCATACAACAACCACATCATCTGCCCCTGGCATACGCTACCCATTTACCACAACATGCCTCCACCCAGGCGTCCACTGATTCGTCCTCCTCGGACCCAACAACCTCCAACTGGGCCCTATGATGCCCCAATTTATGAAGAAGCTCCTGTGCCCTACGTTGCACCTGCTCCGGCCCCCATGCCGATTCCCGTACCTCCACCACAACCTATTGCTTGGGCTGAAGTTGCCAATGCCCAACCCATCTTCGAAACCACTTGGTGTTACGACGATGAGCCTTCGAGGTCATGTTCGTACACCATTTACCTATCCCTCCTAAATTGCCATTCGTTATCGTCAAGCCTTCCATTATTAAGCCTACACCCATCATTACACCAACCATCACACCTTCCACTATGCCAACACCATTGGCAACTGAACCCGAGCAAAGCTTCCCCTTCATACCCATCGCACCTCCACTGGACATACAGCCTTCCACTCCATCCACATCCACCCCCATCCAACAGAGCGGGTGCACCCCTTTGAGGAGCAACAAGTAAGTACAACAGAAGAAGGAATCCCTGGGAGCGGGCATGCTTTTCAAAATCCGAGATTATATTCCTCGCATGTCAGTCATTGTCAAGATACCGAGCACATTTACCGAGAGGAAGTCCTCCCCTCCGATCATGGCCGTCAAGAGGCCTTCTAAATTAATGTCAATCATTCAAGTTGCCAACCGTGCCCAATTCACCATACTCATAGGCAATCTCCCTCTCCAAGCTCTCATGACCCCTCACACCATTGTTGTGAACCTTCCCACTCCAGTGAAGGGGTCAACTATCCAGATTGTGCTCACGCATTCCAAGGCTAAATCCTTGGCATAATCAATTACCCAAGGGGTCGTGCCCCTTTCCATATCACATGCTTTACAATCTTTGGGCACGGTCCCCTCATTGTTGCTTCCAATTCCACTAGTGGAACTCCCCACCATCTCATTCAACTATATTCCAAGGGGATTACCACTATTTGTTGAAACTCTAACGGAGTCAACAGCCCTCCAATCATTGACAGCCGTTCAACCCCTGTGAGAAGAGCAAGACCATCCGCCCACTGGGCAAAATTTATGAGTAAGTACCTGAGGGTCAAAATGCTGATTCCCAAGCGGGAACCTAAACGCCGGGCAAGGCGAGAGACCAGGGGATCTCCTCCATCCTTTTCCTTTTCATCATCTTTTGTGCTCCTCAGCACCTTCCCGTGGTTCTCCACATTCCCTCCCCATGGGAGGTATTTTATTTTCATCTTTTTTACGATTCATTTTCTTATACTTGGCATCGCGCCCCTTTTTGTAATCCTTACTCTCCCCTCTGTGCCCCACGTGGCTCTTCTCCATTCTGTGCTCCATGTGGCACATCTCCCTCCCGTGCTCCACGTGGCACATCTCCTTCCAGTGCCCCACATGGCACATCTCCTTCCAGTGCCCCACGTGGCACGTCTCCTTCTTGTGCCCCACGCGGCACCTCTCCATCTTGTGCCCCACGCTGCGCACCCTCCTCTTTGGCCCCTCGCAGCCCGCTTTTTCCCTTCTCTCCCCCGGCCCCACAAGATTCTCTTCCCCTCGTTGGCATCGCGCCCTCCTTCTTCTTCGAACCCCTCTGGCCCCGTTGGAGTCTCTAAAGTCTTTCCGCAATTTCCTCCTCTCCATTTTCAATCAGGTCATCCGACCTTTCTCCCACTGTTTTCGGGGCTTTAGTCCCCACGTGTTTTTTTAATTTCCAAAAATAAAATGTAAATTCTTGTAATCCTCGGAGTCTCGCTCCGACACAGGGCATTCGTCCTTTCATCACCCTCTTTCGGGGCTTTAGTCCCCATGTGTTTTTTTAATTTTTAAATAAAATTGTAAATTCTTCGTAGACCTCGGAGTCTCGCCCCGACACGGGGCATTCGTCCTCTCTTTACCCTCTTTCGGGGCTTTAGCCCTCACTTGTCCTTTTAATTTCTAAATAAAAATGTAAATTCTGGTAGACCCCGGAGTCTCGCCCCGACGCAGGGCATTCGTCCTCTCACTACCCTCTTTCGGGGTGTTAGCCCCCACTTGTCTTTTTAATTTTCAAATAAAAATTGTACATTCTTCGTAGACCCCTGAGTCTCACCCCAACGAGGGGCATTTGTCCTTCTCTTAACTTCTAAACTCTTATTATATTTATCAGTGTCAAAAATCATAAAAAAAGATGAATATCCAACATTGCCACGCTATCGCAGCATCCCTGTTATGAATGCTCCGTGCCAGGAGTCTAACCTTCCCTCCCGGGTCATTAAGGTTTGCCCTTGGCATGGGCACTTACACACACTTCACAGCGCCCAAAGCTGATTGCTCCCGGTAGACACCGTCACCATCACAGCCACGCCTGGAAGGCAGGAAAGTCTGTTTCTCTCCACTTTCGGCCGCAATATGGGTAATAGAGGTAGTTTGGGCGAAGAAACGAACCTGAAGCACTCCTTGATGAGGCAACGTCTCTAAAATGGGCAAAAATCAAATGACCAATCAAAATAAAGTCAAATGCATGTCAAGAGCGGCAAAGTCCCCGCAGGGATCCAAATGGACTTGGACGTACGCATGCAAAAATAAAAAATCAAATCAATCATAATAGGGCATGGCAAAGAGTGGCAAAGTCCCCGCGGAGATCAAAATGGACCCGGTCGTACGCATGTCCCTACAAAATCAAAATGGTCATCAAATTAATTCCACAAGCCCCTGTGCTTAAATGAGACTGAATCTTCTGACGACTATGCCGAGGAAGGAAGTCAAACCCAACTCCTCAAACACCCATATCAAGCTTATCTCCAAGTTTTCTTCTCTTCTCCCCGCCAGACTCAGTCGCCTTTTCAGGCATGGCTTTGGCAGTAACACTATCAACCCAGTGCAATCAGCCCGTGGGCACCACGTTAAAATGCACGCCCTACTCTGGGCATTCCTTAATGAAATGAGAGGTAACAAGGACCCCTCGTCGGTCAATTTTCATAATTCTAATGCCACCATGGCATGGTAATATCTTCAAAATAAAAAAAAAGAGGGATATTTTCAAAATCACAAAAAAATTCAAATACCCTTTAAATTTTCATAAAATTTTGAATATTCCCAAAAACACAAAAAATCCAAATATTTTCAAAATCCAACAAAAAATTCAAATATTTCCCAAAACTCCATAAAAATTCAAAATTTTCAAAAATCCTAAATTTTCAAATACTTAAAAAACTCCAAAAAAATTCGAATATTTTCAAAACCCACAAAAATCAAATATTTTCAAAACCATAAAAATTCAAAATTTCCAAACCCCACAAAAAATTAAATATTTCTCAAAATCCATAAAAATTCAAATACTTTCAAAAAATCCAAAAAATTTGCGATGGTATTGCACATGGCAAGCAAATCCCGTATGTGCCGGATCGCATCAACTCTTCTAATCATTGGTTCCCCATGTTGCACTCTAAACTCCCTTAACCAAGAACACTTATCATCATGGTTAAAACAAACAAATTGAGTGTGCCACATCTGTTATTGACTACTTTAGCATGCTCCTTGAATGAATGTTGTTTTTCCATGATATGTGTTCTTCTTGGCTAACAGAGCTTTGAGTGCAGAATTCGAGTTACCTCATCTGGTGCAACATCAGGCGACTACTGCCCCCACCACCAAGTTATCTATAAGTATACTCTTAGAGCACACCAAGGACCTTGTGGCTCTGAGGAATCTAGGATTTGAGTTCCCTCTATAAAAAAAAATGACTATCCTAGAGGATCCTTAGCCGCAAGGATAGGCCGTTACGCTTGGCATGTGAGGACGACGGACCCATGCATAAAACCCTGGTCCTGACTCACCAGCATAACAATATTATCCTTGGTTATTTCCTACTCCTCTTTTAATCTTATTTTTGTTTTAGCCCAACATACATGCATGTTAAAATTTCAGTGGAAATCCACTCTTGGAATGCAATTTGAGGACCGTTCGTGCTCCAAATTCAAAAGAAATTTGAAATATTCCACTCCGGGCCAAGTACCCAACTCCCTTTGATGTTGCCTCCGGGCTGATTTCCTTAGAACCCCTTGTTTGTACATATCCCTTTTTACCTTTTACTCCCAGAGATCCACCTGCGGCAGTGGCAGACGCCCCCAATGGTGAAACCTAACAGATTGTGTCCTTAGGTACTTCCCCCTTTGCTGGAAGTTGGTCTGTCCTTCTCTCCCAAGACCACCCGCAGCAATGGCAGACGCCCCCAATGGTGCAACCTAACGGATTGTGTCCTTAGGTACTTCCCCGATGCTAGAAGTTGGTCTTTTCTTTCCTTTTTGTGCCCCTAGCGACACCTTTCCTTTTTTCATTCATACACCATTATCCCTTTCCATTGTCCAAACATTTATTTCTTTAGGTCTTCCTCCTGGTGGTGACTTCCTTGGGTGTTGGTGAAAGATTCTCATCAGGTGGCGGTCACCCAATGACTACGCGTGTCTATTTTTCACCTTGGCGTCTACTTTTTTGTCCGCTCCCGCTACACTCCACTTTGCTACACTTCATTTCTTTTCATTTCATTACACTCCATTTCACTCCACTTCGTGTTCCTTCGCTTCGCTCCCTTGCAAAGTACTGTAGACACGCGAATTTGGCTCCATCGTGGCAAATTTCATGTTGCGCCGTAATGCCACAAATGGCCCTCATTTTGCCTCGCAAGAGTGTTTTCCCCATCATTTCGGATCTCACCCATCCTCCCTCGGTGCTTCCCCTCCTATTCTCGGGGTATATTTAATGGCATAGGCATTATTTTCATGTCACGACGACTCTCCGAGGCGCGTTAATCATGTTGCGACGGGTCTGGGGGCCGCGTTCTTAAATGCGTCAAGAAAGGCGGACGTGATTCCAAGTCGAGACGGGCATCTTGGGCATGACTAGGCCGAGAAGACCTTATCGCGGCGGCCGTAAGCGACGCAACAAGGAGTTTGTTTATTTTATTTATGGAAAATGCCCAATACGATTTTATGAACGCGTCGGCCATAGGCGACGCGATTCTAATGTCGGTTTTGGCAAGTTTTTATAAATAAAATATAGAAATCCCTTAACGCATCCTGCTGTCCAGATGCGTTTCAAATCAGAGACGCGTCAGACCGTGCCGACGCGATTAGGCCCTAGGCCCCAAAAGTCGTCGCACTCGAGTGCCCGTACCTTGGAATCACGCGAAATCTCTAAATCGCGTCTGCCTGACCCGACGCGATTAGGTCTTGTACCGTACCCCTAGACCCCATGAAGTCGTCGCATTTATGGCCCACGTGCCCAAAATGAAGTCGTGGTGGGGTAGGCCGACGCATTTCAAGAACACGGCGGTCATCCCCGATGCGATTCTGAAGGTGGCCGCAGGGCGTAATCATCGCGCTTTATGTCAAATCAAGCGGCAAATGCGGTACTTCCTAATCGCGGTAGCCATTGCAGACGCATTTCTTATTGTGGCGGCCGGGGCAGACATGATTCATTCTTATAGTCACGTCCACTGTAGCCGACGCTATTCAAGCGTCTGATGCCTATAAATAGACCCTCGGGGGTCCACTCACTGCGGCGAAGCCCTGCCAGATTCCCGTCTCGACCCCGGCCTAGGGGGACCTTCCACGCCAAGCTATGTTCCCGTTCCTCGGAGTTCGGAGCCGGCATCCCCGTCGTCTTCCTCCACGCGCACCGGAGTGGAGCGAGGCGGAAGCGTCTTCCCCTTCATCCTCTGTCCAACCGGCAACGCCGCCACGCCATTCACTTTTGGGGAAGTACCCGCTCCCCTTTCTCCCTTTTAATTTACATTTCATCTCCTCCGGGCCCCACATGGCTCTTTTCATTTACCTCCTCTGGGCCACACGCGGCCCCTATACTCCCTTTTTCATACACATACACATGCATGCATACACGCACGCACCTACATTTTTAGGGGTTTAAAAGCCACCAGATGGTAAGCCGTTCCCCATGCCCTTCATTTCATTTATTCTTTATTTTTAGAATAGCACACTACACACGTGGCTAATCCCCTTTTCTCTTCTTTGTCCTTTTCTTTGTCAGGTAATCAAAAGAGGAAAATGCCCTCTACCACGACCGGCCGTGCTCGTAGAGGAAGAAAGGACCCACATCCCTGCACAGCCTCCCCACGCTCCAACAGGTATTCCCCGTGATCACCCATTCCACCTACACCCCTCGCCGTGCATTCTCCATTCGGCACCCTCGCGTGCCTGGTGATCACGATCTTATTGCTTTCTCCTTTTTTTTATTGTTCATATCCCCCTCCCCAATATATCCCCTCTTTGTGGGCCTCCCTCTCTTTCTCTCTTCTTCGGGGTCCCGAAGGAACATTGGAAAAGGGGAATGGAAGCGGTATCCACAACAATGAGTGTAACATGAAATATTATTTATTGTTTTGTTTGGCTTATTAGTGTTTGATTTATAATTAGGATTTTGCTCAGCTACAAACTTTGGCATTGGATATATTTTTGGATGATTAATTGTTTCTTCATTATCTAGTGGAGTATACCCGATCCCATACTTCTTCTTTCCTGATCTTCTTGCTCCTTTTAGTATTAAGGAAGATCTTCCATTTGTAAATTTTTCAATTGTGGCTGTCAAATATTCATTATCTTTTATTAGGATATTATTTTGACTTTTAAATTTATTTATGGTTTCCTGACTTTCTGGATTTGATATCTTTTCATTTTTTAATTTTTACATCTTCACATAGTAGTTCATTTCTTCTTTTGAGTTCAGAAATTTGTTTTTCTTGTTGTTCAATTTTTGATTTTAAATCTAAGTTAGTTATTTCAAGGCATGCATAATTTTTCTTAACTGATTTTAATTGTTTACAAATGTCTTTATATCCGCTGTATAGTTCATTGAAAGCATCTTCTAAGCTATTAGAATCAAATTTATTGCATGAAGTAAAAGAAGAGTCGGAGGTTACCTTGTCGTCGATGTTTGCCATAAATGCCAAGTTGGCCTTTTCTTCTTCTTCTTCGCTGGAACTTGACTCACTGTCTGAGTCACTCTCATTGTTCCAAGCAGCAGCCATGACTTTCTTCTTGTATTTCTTAACTTTCTTCATGTTATCCTTTTCTTGAATCCAGTCTTCTTCAGTTTTGGACACTCAGCCTTGATATATCCAGGCTTCTTACATTCATTGCATATGGGTTCAGATTGTTTGACTTCTTTGCCTTCAGATCTCTTTAATTCTCTACCATTCTTAAAGTACCTTCTTCCTGACTGATATTTCTTCTTATCTAGAATGTGTTGCAGTCGTCTGGAGAGAAAGGCTTCTTCATCTTCATTGTTCTCATCAGTCTTTTCACTTTCTGATTCACCCTCAAAGGTATTTTCTGTAGCCTTGAGGGCATTGTTGTGCTTCTTCTGGCTGGAGGATTCTCCCAGCCTTTCCATGTTTATCTCACGTGCCATTAAAGACCCAATGAGTTTCTCGAGGGACATTTTCATGAGATCATTAGCTTCCTCTATGGCTGTTACCTTTGGAGTCCATGAAGTTGGCAAAGATCTTAATATTTTTCTTACCATGTCTCCTATCTCATATATCTTTCCTAGCCCGGCCAGGCCATTTGTAATGTCTGTAAAGCAACTGTACATCTGGGAGATGGATTCTCCAAATTGCATTTGGAACCTTTCATATTAAGCTACCACTATATCAATTCTTGTTTCTTTTACCTTGTTAGTTCCTTCATGAGTGAGCTTCAGCTTATCCAACATTTCTTTGGCAGACTTGCATGCTGATATTCTGTTGAATTCTTTCTTGCTTAGAGAACAACATAGTATACTCTTGGCTTTGCTGTTCTGAGATAGTTTCATCTTGTCTTCATCTGTCCATTTGTCTTTGGTGTTGGTAACTTTCAGATCTCCATCTTCTATTATTGTCCATAAATGGAAATCCAGTCCTTGAAGGAAGAACTCCATCCTCGTCTTCCAGTAGTTGTAGTCGTCACCATCGAATAGAGGAGGTTTATTGATGGATTGTCCTTCTGCATGACCTTGGACATTTATCTTTGCACTTCAGATCGTGAGATCTACTTACTTGAAGAGACTTGGCTCTGAAACTACTTATTGACCAGGTTGCAAGCCCAGAGGGGGGGTGAATGGATTGCTAAAAATTTCTTTTAGAGTATTCCTGTAAATAAAAATGCTTTGACAGAAGATACTAAGTTCAATGGTTAGAGTTAGTATAAAATGATGACACAATAAAATCAATCACACAGACAGCAGAGATTTTATCCTGGTTCAGATCTCCTATCACAAGGAGTCCTACATCCAGTCCCCAAGCAACAACTTGGGATTTCACTAAATAAGGGTACAGTCCCCCTTAAGGACACTTACACATCCAACCGCAGTTGGCCTTCTCTTCTCTACACGAAGAGGCACTAAATCATCTGATGCAATAGGTCTTCCTTCTTACCAAAGGGAATAGCCACCCACTCCACAGTAGGTCTTCTCTTCACAGACGAAGATGTACACTCAGAATAAGAATGAAAGAGATGATGGCCCCTAGACCAAGCTTATAGAGATTGCTTGATCTGAGGTTGAATCTGAGAGACAAAAAGATTCAGACAAAATGAAGGTCTCTCAGATCTACAAGAAGCTCTCAGAAACTAGAATAGGTTGCTATGGAGAGCTAGAACTGAAGACTATTTAAATGATGAACGGGCTCTTCTTTCTTTCTCTTCAAGGTGTCAAGGTAAGATCTATATCTTTATGGAGACACTAGTCTTCTATTTATCTTCTTTAGAAAGATTTAGTCGTTGAAGTATCTGTTGTCTCTCATCTTCATGCACGTTGAATGTCTGGTATGATGTAGGGAGCAAGAGAACCTGCAACCATTAAATGCTGGGATAGACACATACATAGAAGAAGACTATCTGAATCTCTTCTTACTTCTGTCAGAGTGACAGGTCCAATCGTTGCAACGTGTGAGACCACCGGAAACCTGCACATAATTAATGTTGAAGTATAGACAATGTGAAAGTGTCTAAACTGTCAGTCAATGTTAGTAGTCATGCTTTAGGAAGATATACTATAAAAAGAAATTCATTCTATCATTCTGTAAAGTTTTACTTTACATGACATGAGTGTGGCAAACAAAGAGATATGTTGAGTAGAGATATTGTACCATACACAATAAATGTTTAAGTATGCAGAAGACAACTTGAATCGGGGGAAGACTTGAAATCCATAGAGATTTGAATATATTGAATATTATGAAGGATGAAATATACTCAAAATTATCTAGAATGATTATAATAGAAATATTTATCAACTTTCTAAAACATAATCGATATAAAGGAGAGTTAATGTTTAGAGACAGTCTGTGTACAATGAGAGTCGATGTAAATATGAAATCGATGTTGAGTTATAACCATAATCCATGTGAGAATATAATCCATGTTAAGACGAAGTCGATGTGAACATAATCCATGTTTTGAGTGAAATCGATGTTCTGGATGAAGTTGTTGTTGAATTGAAGTCGATGTTTAACTGAAATCGATGTTTAGGTGAAATCGATGTTCAAAGTGTAGTCGTTGTTGTAATGAAATCGATGTTCACATGAAATCGTTATTTGGAAATAAGTTATTGTTTAAGTAAAGTCGATGTTCCATATGAAATCGATGTTCTACCAAAATCGATATTTTAGTGAAATCGTTGTTGAACCTTTAAGTGAAGTCGATGTGCTATATGAAATCGATTTTTAAGTGAATCGATGTAGAAATGAAATCAATGTTTAAGCCGAAATCAATGTTCTAATAGGAAGTCGATGTAGAACCGAAATCGATGTTTTAATAAAATCGTTGTTGAAACGAAATCGATGTTTGAACCGAAATTGATGTTCTAATATGAAGTCGATGTTCTACATGAAATCGATGTTTAAGTGAAATCGTTGTAGAACCAAAATCGATGTTTGAACCAAAGTCGATGTTCTGATATGAAGTCGTTGTTCTACATGAAATCGATGTTTAAGTGAAATCGATGTAGAACCGAAATCGATGTTATAACAAGGTAGTGGTTGTTTGAGTGAAATCAATGTAGAAACATAATAGTAATCGATGTGAGCTTTTAATAGAAGTCGATGTATACTTAGAAAAATCATGTGCAATAGACTTCAAAGAACATGAGTATAGATAACTTACTGAGTTTGTTTTATGTGAGACCTGTTGACAAACCTTAGAAAACAATGTTAGTCCATTATTTTAAGAGTTTTGTTAATCACCAAAATACATATAATAAATAACAAATTATATCGAGATAGACTGATCATCAAGTGTCGCGGTCAACTGTGCCGAACACGGCGATCAGGCAAAGAAGAAGAGGCCTTTCAATAACGGTTCCGACCGAGAACAGAAGAAGGGCCGACGCAATGGAGATTCGCCACGTTGACCATGCCCTTTTTCCGAACACACTCCTCTCATGGTAGCTCCCGAATAGATCCTGGCCGAGATCTGAGACGAATAATATGTTCGGTGGCCACCCAAGATGCGTTCTAATCCCCGTAGGCGCAACTATCACAAGTACTGTCGCTTGCATTGCGAGCACGACCATGACACCTCTGAATGCCGCCAACTCAAGGACGAGATTGAGTCCTTGATCAAGCGCAGCTATGTAGGATGATATGTGCGCCGGAATGAAGACCCCCCGAGACGCCAAGAGCGGACCCCCAAGCTGCCCATCAACAACGAACCAAATGGGCAGGAGATCAACGTCATCGCGGGAGGTCCCGAAGTGGGTGGAGAGAGCAGCCAGAGTAGGCACGATTATGCTCGGAGACTGCATCAGATGGAGTGGTCTCTGGCATCGCGGCCCACCCCTTATCTGATGAACAGTCCATCCCCACGTAATTTTAAATCAATTACATACTTATTTTGGTGATAAACAAAACTCTGTCAAAAGTTTTCTAACTACATTTCATTTAGCCTTAAGCACAGGAAACCTTCAAAGAAAATCAAGCACTTATGGTAAGTACATATATGCATTGATTCCAGTAAAGATGTAACGACTTCTTTGTAAATTCTAAAGTTCAAAAAAGTCGATATCATAACGATTTCATAAGTAATCATAATGACTCCTTTAGAACTCGTAACGACTTGCCAGTCATAACGATTTCATAAGTCATCATAACGACTCCTTTAGAACTCGTAACTACTTGCCAGTCATAACGATTTCATAAGTCATCGTAACGATTCCTTTAGAACTCATAACGCCTTGCTCATCATAACGACTTCATAAGTCATCGTAACGATTCCTTTAGAACTCGTAACGACTTGCCAGTCATAACGATTTCATAAGTCATCATAACGACTCCTTTAGAACTCGTAACGACTTGCCAGTCATAATGATTTTATAAGTCATCGTAACGATTCCTTTAGAACTCGTAACGACTTGCCAGTCATAACGACTTCATAAGTCATCGTAACGACTCCTTCAGAAGTTATAACGATTTGCTTGTCATAACGATTTCGTAAGTTATAATAACGACTTCTTCTGAGTCTATAACGATTTGTCATGATCTCATAACGATTTCATAAGTCATGTTTCCATCAAATAAATGTTTACTTTGATTTGAAATACGTTGAATAGTCAAAGTTGTATCTCACCTATTTGACTGCTATGCATTTAATGAAGACTGAACGTATCTCTGCATGCACGCAGAACATATCTTCCATTATCGTGTATTCTCTGCATGTATCTTTTTAGAACGGTAAATTGTCACTACTATATATGTGTTTACTTGCTCTAACGTTGACTGACATCTGGAGATAGTGTTAGCTGTCTACCATTAAAGCTCAACTTTTGCAGAACCTTGCAGTTGTACCATCTTACAACGTTGGACATAGAAAGAACTACAAGTCACCTCAAAAGATCTCATCACTTTGCGTGCTCAAAAGAACAAAAGACTATTGACTGAAAGCTTCCACAAATCCTTCAGTCTAACGTTCACCAAAGCTGTGAGACAACGGCTATCTCAGCATCTACATTCAATATGAAGATATATATATACAAGACAGAAGATTTGAAAATATATGATAGAGGATCAAGAGAAAAAAAAAAACTCTGCAGTCTTTCAAGTCTTCTCAAGAATTCTAGAGCCAGCATTTTCATTCTTTCCATTGCCTTGGCTCTTAGCTCCCTGTGCTGTGAGAAAATCAGAAGAGAGCTAGAATAGTTCTGAGAGAGAGCACGTGTGTAGATCTGTAACTCTCAGTGCCTGTAGCTTCAGATCGAGTTCTGTTAAGCTTGATCTAGGGGCTAGTTAATCCTTTTTCAGATTCCCTTGTTTGTTTCCCTTCGAGTGTGAAGGAAGACCTGGTGGTTTCCAGGGTGGTGTTTTTCTTTCCCTTCAGGAGTGAAGGAAGACCTGGTGGTACCTGGGTGTTGTGTTCCGTTCGAGTGTGAAGGAAGACCAGCTGAGCTGGGTATTTGTTCCGTCCATAGGGGGACTATACCGTAGATAGTGGAATCCTGAGGTTTGCTCAGGGACTGGACGTAGGACTCCTAAGGAGAGGAGATCCGAACCAGGATAAATCTGTGTGTTGTGTGATTGTCTTCTTTGTGTGATTGTTCTTCTTACTAACCATTACTAATCTCTCCAAGAACATTTTGTGTTGTTTTTAAGTTCAGGTTTTAACTAAGTAAATATTTTTAAAGACCCATTCACCCCCCCTCTGGGTTCGCCAACCGGGTAACAAGTGGGATCAGAGCGGGTCTCTTCGATAAAGAACAAGATCAACGATCTGAAGAGTAGAGATCCATGGCAGCCCAAGGTCACAACGAAGGTCAATCAGTCAACAGACCTCCCTTGTTCGATGGTGAAGATTATACCTATTGGAAGACAAGAATGGAGTACTTCCTGTAAGGACATGATTATCAAATTTGGTCCATAATAGAAGAAGGAGATCTTCTGGTAACAAATGAAAAAGCTCAATGGACAGATGAAGACAAGAAAAAAATTTCTCTAAATTGTAAAGCCAAGAGCATGTTGTGTTGTGCGCTAAGTAAGAAAGAATTCAACAGAGTCTCAGCCTGCAAATCCGTAATGGAAATGTGGGAAAAGATCAGAATCACTTATGAAGGCACAGATAAGGTCAAGGAGACAAGAATAGATATTCTTGTAACTCAATATGAGCGATTTCAAATGCAGTCAGGTGAATCCATAACCCAAATGTTCAGTAGATTCACAGACATCACTAATGGGTTAGCCAGATTAGGAAAAACCTATGAAATGGGAGATATGGTCAGGAAAATTCTTAGATCCTTGCCATCCTCATGGACTCCAAAAGTAACGGCCATTGAGGAAGCCAATGATCTGAAGAGAATGTCTCTAGAAAAGCTAGTTGGGTCACTCATGGGCCATGAGATAAACATGGAGAGATTAGGAGAGTCCTCCAGTAGAAAGAAGCAGTCCAATGCGCTTAAAGCTGATGAGGACTCATCTGAAGAATCTTTGGACAACAGTGAGGACAGAAAAGACAGTGATGAAGAAGCTATGCTGTCAAGAAGATTGCAAAGGATCCTGGCCAAGAAGAAAAAGTTCCAGTCCGGTAGGAGGTATTTCAAGAAAAACAAAGATTTCAAGAGACCAGATGGAAAAGATCAGAAGAGAAATGAGCCACTCTGCTACGAGTGCAAGAAGCCAGGACACATGAAGGCTGAGTGTCCAAAGCTCAAGAAGCCAGAGTTTAGAAAGAAGGATAACTCCAAGAAGTTCAGAAGGTACAAGAAGAAAGCCATGGCGGCTGCATGGGAAAACAGCAGCGACTCAGACAGTGAGTCAAGCTGCAGCAGTGATGAAGAAGAAGCCAACCTGGCTTTTATGGCAAATACCGAGGATAAGGTAACTTCTGATTCCTCTTTTGATTCCTGTAATGATTCAGATTCAGATAACATAGAAGAAGCTTTTAATGAACTATATGACAAATACAGAAATGTATGCAAACTATTAAAACTTGTAAGAAGAATAATGCCTGTCTTGAAAATACTAACTCAGATCTAAAAACTAAAAATGAGGAACTAGAAAAACAAATAACGGAGTTTAAGAGTAGAAATGAACTATTATGTGAAGACTTAAAAGTGAAGAATAAACAAATCATTAAACTAGAAAAACAAGAAAGCTCAGATGAATTAAGAAAATCAGTAAAAGAACTAAATGAAGAAAACAATAAACTAGCAAGCACTCTAGAAAAATTCACAAATGGGAAAAACTCTTATATTAAAAGGAGCTAGAAGATCAGGTAAAAATGAACGAGGAATAGGATATACACCTCCAGACAGTGAAGATACAACAATTTACCCTAAAACATATCCAACTCCAAAATTTATACCCGAACAAGACATTGCATACAAAGCTAACATTAAATATATTGAAAAAGTAACAAAAATGTCTTGTTGCAGTCATTGCAACAAGTTAGGTCACATAAAAGAAATATGTCCAAAAAGACATAAAAATGGATAATAAAAAGGAAAATTGTTGTTACTAACCCTCAAGGACCCAATGAAACTTGGGTACCTAAAACTTGAGATTTCTATTTCAGGTCAGCACTCGAGCATCCAAATGGTATTTGGACAGTGGATGCTCAAGGCACATGTCAGGAAATCAGAAGCTTTTCACCCACCTCCAAGCTGAAGAAGGGACAGTCACCTATGGAGATAATGGGAAAGGCATAGTAGTAGGCAGCGGGTCTGTGAACAACAGAGGAAAAACAGTCATTGAAGACGTATTATTGGTCAAAGGGTTGAAGCACAATCTAATTAGCATTAGTCAGCTGTGCGACAGAGGCCATCAAATCAAGTTTCAAGAGTCTAAGTGTAGCATACTGAAGGATGGAGAAATCATCTTTGAATATAATAGAGAAAAGAATTTGTATGTACTCTACCTTGAAGAACTCAAAGAACAAAACGTCTGTCTGGCAGCTAGTAAAGTCAAGTCTACTGAATTGTGGCACAGACGTCTTGGACATTGCAGCATAGATGTCATAAGAAAACTATTAAAGAAAAATCTTGTGGAAGGTCTACCAAAGGTCAGTGGAAAATTGGAAGGTGTTTGTAAACCTTGTGCTAAAGGAAATCATACCAAGAGCTCCTTCAAGTCAAAAACCGTGGTAACCACCTCAAAACCCTTAGAGCTCCTACATATGGATCTATTTGGGCCAATGAGGACTACCAGTCTTGGAGGAAAGAACTTTGGATTTGTCATAGTTGATGACTATTCAAGATTTACACGGGTTTCATTCCTAGAGCATAAAGATGACACTTTCGATAACTTTGTCAGCTTCAGCAAGAAAGTTCAGAAAGATCAAAAGTTCAGCATTGTGTCTATCCGATCAGATCATGGTGGTGAGTTTCAGAATGAAAAGTTTGCTATATTCTGTGAGAGTCAAGGAATTGAGCACAACTTCTCAGCACCAAGAACACCACAGCAAAATGGTATTGTCGAGAGAAAGAATAGAACCCTACTGGATATGGCGAGAACTATGCTCTCAGAATATGATTTGCCAAGATATTTTGGGCTGAAGCAGTTAACACAGCAAGCTATATTGTCAACCGAGCAATGATCAGACCAATCCTTAAGAAGACCTCTTATGAACTGTTCAAGGGAAAAAGCCACAGATCAACCATCTCAGAACCTTTGGATGTCCATGCTTCATTCACAACAATGGAAAAAGGGACATTGGTAAGTTGGATGCCAAATCAGATGAAGGCATCTTCATGGGGTACACTTCTAAACCCAAACGCTATAGAGTGTTTAATAAACGTACCTTATTGATTGAACAGTCTGTGCACATTATTTTTGATGAAACTAACCCTTCCTTGAGAAAGGAAGTAGATAGTGATAATGATGATGCAGATGAATTGTCCAAGAAACTAAAAGACACATCAATCGAGGACAAGGATGATCCGCCTCTGGAAGAATTACAATAAGAAGAAATTTCTCATTAAACTCTTCCAAAGGAATGGAGATACAAGAAAGATCACCCACCTGAAAACATCATTGGTGATCCATCTGCAGGGGTAAGAACAAGAGGTAATGTGATCCCTTGTGATTACCTTGCATTTGTATCTCAAATAGAGCCTAAGACAGTCAATGAAGCACTTACTGATGAATCTTGGATAATGGCCATGCAAGATGAACTGAATCAGTTCAAGAGAAACCAAGTATGGTCACTCGTTCCTAGACTATCAGATCATCCAGTTATTGGCACCAAATGGGTGTTCAAAAATAAACTAAATGAATCTGGTGCAATCTTAAGAAACAAGGCTAGACTGGTAGCTCAAGGCTATTCTCAAGAGGAAGGCATAGATTTTGATGAAACCTATGCACCTGTAGCCAGACTTGAGGCCATTAGAATATTATTAGCTTACGCATCTGCTATAGATTTAAAATTATTTCAAATGGATGTTAAATCTGCCTTTTTAAATGGTTTTATAAAAGAAGAAGTTTATGTGCAACAACCGCCGGGTTTTGATGATATAGACTTTCCGAATCATGTTTTTAAATTGCATAAGGCTTTGTATGGTTTAAAGCAAGTCTGAAGCTTTCTTCTTCTTCCCGCGAAATTTCTTGAGGGTTCCTTCTCGTCTCCTTCCTCCACAACCCTTCAGAACTTTTCCCACCTGAATCCATGGCCGCACCAGCTATCGCCGGTAGTTTGGGTGGCTACAGCGCCGAATTTCTCACTCCTGAGCAGCAGGAGCGTTTCACCTTTGTCAAGACAAAGCTCTGTGGTCATAAAAAAGTAGACATTGAAGATCTGAAGAAGAATGGAATGAGCAGCATAGTCGAAAAGATCAACCAGATGCAGTGGAAGGGCGTTACCACCTACTAGAGGTTAGTTATCCGGACTTGGTAAAGGCATTCTACGTTTGCTTAAGAATAGAGGCAGATGGGTCCCTTGTCTCTTCGGTAAAGGGCACCCTGATCAAAATAGACCCTGAGCTACTAAGAATGTTGTTTGAGGTGAAAACATCAGGCTTTAGTGGGGTTCACACTGAGGACGCTCAAGAGAAGGTTTGGGAATTGTAGGGCCGGGCTTCAAATTGAGGGAAGGCAAACTTGATATAAATCAGCTGAATGCCTTCAATCGCCTCCTTCACTTCATTGTTTGTCAGATCTTGGTTCCCAGAAGTGCAACCTTCTCATCTTGCACTAAGGCCGATTCTGACCTAATGTTCTGGGCCATTCAAAATAAGGAGATCAATGTGGCCGCAGTAATAATGGAAAGAATGAAATTTGCCAGAGAACAAATTTAGGACACCAAGAGCAAGCTGAATGTGTCACTGCCCTATGCCCATTTACTTACCAAGATTTTCAAACACTTCGGTGTTGATCTCTCTGGGGCAGTTGTAGAGAAAATGGGGCAAGCTATCAGGTCCAGAAATTTGAAGAAGAGTGGCTTCTCTGTAGTTAATGGGGTCTGGTCCAAGGCCTCAGTTGCTGAAGGTGAAGTTTACATTGGCGATGCTTCAGGTGCTCACCCTCAGATGGAATCAGCAGTTGAGATGTCAGAATTGCCAAAGGAATCAGTTTTTGTTCCAACCATTGTAGCAGCAGAGCAGGCAGGGCCATCTATGGCCGAAAATCAGTCAGAGGTTGCAGCAGAAGAAGAAGAAGAAGAAAGGCTGTCAGCAGCAGCTCCAGGAATTCCAGATGTGCCAGCTGGAGTTTTTGTCGAAAGCAGAATTGAGGATATTCTCCCAGAAGATATTATGCCAGTTACAGAGGAGACTGTGGCATCAGGCCACATTGTTGAAGAGGTTCCACTAGAGGAAGAGCACCCAATTCCTTAGGGTGACTCTGTAATGATGGATGCTCCTTGTCAGGGGGAGTCAGTACCAGTTGAAGAAGATGCTCTAATTGAGGGGGAGCAATTACAAGAAAAACCAGTAGACGCACCTCCAACCAGTGGTGATCAGGAGAAAATGCACAGAGATTCTCCAAACTTAGATGACAGAGAAGGGGAGACAGCTAACTCCTCAAGTTCTGATGAAGATGATGATCAACCTCCTCCAGCCAAAGAGGGCAAGAAGAAAGACAAAGAGACTGCACCTGAAGTACCTCTCTTAGCTGACACACCTTTTGAAAGGCAGGTCAAACAGAAAATAATCATTAACTTGAAACCTGTGATTGAGAGGCTGAATGTGCAAGGTGAACTGCTATGTACACTCCAATCAGATGTGAATTCTATATTTCTGAGCCAGGCTTCAGCACGCAACGAGTATGTTCAGATTCGCAATGCTATGAAGTGGTTCAATCAAGAGATGGGCACCATGAAGAGCATGATCTCTAAAATCTTTAAAGCAGTTGGAGCTCAAACTCCTTCTCCTCCAGCAGCACCAGTAGAAACAACAACAGCAGGAAAACCACTAGCAGCACCAGCAGAAGAACCAGCAGCAGCAACCCCAGCTCCAGCAGCACCAGCAGAAACAACAACAGCAGCACCAGCAGAAACAGCAACAGCAGCACCAGCAGAAACAACAACAGTAGCACCAGTAGAAGCAGCAGATGCAGTTCAGGCAGCAGCAGAGGCTGAAGTACCAGGGCCATCAGGGCCAGCTGTGATGGAATCAGGGCCATTAGGGCCAGAAGTGTTGGATTCTGTGCCATCTTTGCCTGAAGAAGTGGTCTCAGATCCATTGCCCCCTGCTCCCACTTCCACCCACACTCCTATTCCTCCATCTCCACCCACAGCCTCCACAGCTCCACCTACTCCACCTCCTTTCAAAAGACCTAGATCCAGACCTATTTCTTCTCCCACACCTTTTCCTTCTCCTAATACTTCATCTTCCCCTGCTTCCTCCACTTCTCATCTTCCTTCCTCTCCTAGCCTTGAGGCCCCTCCAGCATCCTCTGCTGGAGCCTCATCCTCTTCTGGTCCTTCTTCAATACCAGAAGTAGGCATTTCTACCACTGATGATTTCCTTCACCCTTCTGCACCTCCCTCCTTTATCACTATTATTCCTAGGAGTGCTCAAATCAACTCTCCTTTTCTTACAGAAATTAAGGATGAGTTTGAAGAAGCTATCCTTAGGTCTGTGCTAAAGGTAGGCGACCACATTTCCAAGACAGACTCCTCTAGTACTGTCTCCAAGAAAAGAAAACTCAACTCCTCCGACACTCCTCTCTATCCTCCTTTATGGTTTTCTCTTACAGTGATAAACAAGCATACATCACTGTACAAAGAGTATCTACAAAAGGTTGTCTTTGCCACTCTTGTCAACCTCCCTTTTCTCAACCTCTCTGACCACCTTGAAGTCATTCTTCCTTACACTCCTCTTTCCAAAACCGAAAAATCCAAAATCTTTTCCTCTGCCCATTCCAAGACTGAGGAGCAATGGGCTCGATCTCAAAAAGATCTTTACAATCGCTTTCTTCAGGCTAAGGCAGCCAGATTTCCTCCCAGGGATCACTCTTTGACCCTTTCTGAGTGGTTTAAATTTCATCACCAGAACACCTAAGCTTCTTTTATCCAGAAGGAAATCAAGATGATCAGGCACTTTCAGATGTTCAATAACTACAGGTATCTCAACAGATTACCTGAAGTTCAGTTAAGCCAATTCAAGCGAGCCATCAAGGTCCTATCCAGCTCTGGGCGCTCTGAAGCAGTGAGAGTGGATTTTGCCACACTCCATTTGCCTGAAGAGATCCTCTTGCCTCAAATGCACTTCCTGATCATGGAGTCTTCTGTTGGATCCATTATCTTTGAACGTTTTGCAAGGGTCATGGGCAGAATCAAAATTCAGAAAAGTCTCCAAGTTGGTTTTTCCAGATTTCTATTTCAGGAATATCACAGAGGGTTTGTGACATCTGAAGTTCTTGCTCCTATCCTCTCCGAATGTGAAAGGCTAAACTCCTCAGAATGGTCCGAATTGTATTCCTTGTCTGCTCAGCAGTTAGCTCATCTCAACGCTGCTCAAGCCAGGGAAGGAAAAGCCCCTGTCTCTCCTGCCACCTTCTTGGACATGCACTCCATCCATCTTGTACTTGATCCCTACAAACTATGGGCTGAAAGATACAAGGTGTTTGTAGCTCTACGCCAAGTCCTCAAGGAGAAACAGATTTTCTACCCTGTTACCATGGATCAATTCCTTGCCTGTGCAAGCATTGGAAAAACCTCCTTCATCCGGTGCTCCATGGATGTTGATGAGTATGCCAACTTTCTCTCCAAGCAGCGCAGCATCTACCTGTCTCGGATGGCTTCTACCATGGGACCAACTTTCTTTATTTCTGATGGAGCTTTTAGGCAATTTTTTGATAGGCAGGAAGAGCAGGCCAGGGAAGCCATTTCTCATTTTGCCTCTCTTCTCTCTCCTACATATTATTTGCCTGTACCTCCTCAAGCTTAATGAAAAGATTGTGTTCCTTCTCCTCATTGTCTCTTATTATTTGTCTCAGTCCTATTTCTTTTTTCTTAATGACAAAAAGGGGGAGAAAATACTTACATATGTCTGAAACATCTTTGAAACATACTTTAAGTACTTTTATTTCTGCTTACTGTTAAGAATTGTTAAAATATTGATTAAGTTTTGTCATCACCAAAACGGGAGAGATTGATGAACAGTCCATCCCCAGGTAATTTTAAATCAATTACATACTTATTTTGGTGATAAACAAAACTCTGTCAAAAGTTTTCTAACTACATTTCATTTAGCCTTAAGCACAGGAAATCTTCAAAGAAAATCAAGCACGTATGGTAAGTACATATATGCATTGATTCCAGTAAAGATGTAACGACTTCTTTGTAAGTTCTAAAGTTCAAACAAGTCGATATCATAAGTAATCAAAACGACTCCTTTAGAACTCGTAACGACTTGCCAGTCATAACGATTTCATAAGTCATCGTAACGACTCCTTTAGAACTCGTAACGACTTGCCAGTCATAACGATTTCATAAGTCATCGTAACGATTCCTTTAGAACTCGTAAGGACTTGCTCGTCATAACGACTTCATAAGTCATCGTAATGATTCCTTTAGAACTCGTAATGACTTGCCAGTCATAACGATTTCATAAGTCATCGTAACGACTCCTTTAGAACTCGTAACGACTTGCCAGTCATAACGATTTCATAAGTCATCGTAACGATTCCTTTAGAACTCGTAACGACTTGCCAGTCATAACGACTTCATAAGTCATCGTAACGACTCCTTCAGAAGTTATAACGATTTGCTTGTCATAACGATTTTGTAAGTTATAATAACGACTTCTTCTGAGTCTATAACGATTTGTCATGATCTCATAACGATTTCATAAGTCATGTTTCCATCAAATAAATGTTTACTTTGATTTGAAATAGGTTGAATAGTCAAAGTCGTATCTCACCTGTTTGACTGCTATGCATTTAATGAAGACTGAACGTATCTCTGCATGCACGCAGAACATATCTTCCATTATCGTGTATTCTCTGCATGTATCTTTTTAGAACGGTAAACTGTCACTACTATATCTATGTTTACTTGCTCTAACGTTGACTGACATCTGGAGATAGTGTTAGCTGTCTACCATTAAAGCTCAACTTTTGCAGAACCTTGATGTTGTACCATCTTACAACGTTGGACATAGAAAGAACTACAAGTCACCTCAGAAGATCTCATCACTTTTCGTGCACAAAAGAACAAAAGACTGTTGACTGGAAGCTTCCACAAATCCTTCAGTCTAACGTTCACCAAAGCTGTGAGACAACGGCTATCTCAGCATCTACATTCAAGATGAAGATATATATATACAAGACAGAAGATTGAAAATATAGTGATAGAGGATCAAGAGAAAACAAAACAACTCTGCAGTCTTTCAAGTCTTCTCAAGAATTCTAGAGCCAGCATTTTTCATTCCATTCCGCCTTGGCTCTTAGCTCCCTGTGCTGTGAGAAAAATCAGAAGAGAGCTAGAATAGTTCTGAGAGAGAGCACCTGTGTAGATCTGTAACTCTCAGTGCCTATAGCTTCAGATCGAGTTCTGTTAAGCTTGATCTAGGGGCTAGTCAATCCTTTTTTAGATTCCCTTGTTTGTTTCCCT
Source organism: Colocasia esculenta (assembly GCA_014218235.1). NCBI lineage: Eukaryota > Viridiplantae > Streptophyta > Magnoliopsida > Alismatales > Araceae > Colocasia > Colocasia esculenta. The sequence goes on along the minus strand of CM024753.1, from coordinate 189,876,875 downwards.
TTGGGTGTGAAGGAAGACCTGGTGGTTTCCAGGGTGGTGTTTTTCTTTCCCTTCAGGAGTGAAGGAAGACCTGGTGGTACCAGGGTGTTGTGTTCCCTTCGAGTGTGAAGGAAGACCAGCTGAGCTGGGTGTTTATTTCGTCCATAGGGGGACTGTACCCTAGATAGTGGAATCCTGAGGTTTGCTCAGGGACTGGACGTAGGACTCCTAAGGAGAGGAGATCTGAACCAGGATAAATCTGTGTGTTGTGTGATTGTCTTCTTTGTGTGATTGTTCTTCTTACTAACCATTACTAATCTCTTCCAAGAACGTTTTTGTGTTTGTTTAAGTTCAGGTTTTAACTAAGTAAATATTTTTTAAAGACCCATTCACCCCCCCTCTGGGTTCGCTAACCGGGCAACACACCCAGTCTGGCATGTGTACGGTCCAAGGAAGCCACCACCTTCTCGGACATTGATCTTGTAGGAGTTACGACTCCCCATACCGATGTGTGGTCGTCTCGGCCACCATCAATCATTGTAACATGCAATGTATACTTGTGGATAATAAAAGTGCACCAAACATGTTAGCCTATGACTATTTCCTCTTGATGTGCTTGAAAGCCGATCAGATATCTCTAGTGGAATAGCCTTTATACGTCTTCTCTGCGGTCTTCCTGCAGCCTATGGGCCGAATATGCCTACCGATTACTCTGGGAACAATGCCAAATAGCGTGACAAAGATGGTAGACTTCCTGATGGTCAGAAGCATGTCAGGGTACAATGCCATTTTTAGAAGAGGCCTGATCGGCCGCATCAAGGCTGTACCCTCATCTCTGCACCAGAAGATGAAGTTTCCTACTCCCCATGGGATCGGGGAGGTGCTCGGAAGCCAATGCAAGTCTAGGCAATGCTGCTCCTGCACCGACCAAAGATGCTTCGACCAGTCGCGGTACGCCCACTGAGGATCTATTGCCAATCAGGGTGGACAACGATCCCGAGCACATCCTCTATATTGGCGCGTCGCTTCCAGAGGCCGAGCAGCATCTCTATAAGGCATTCCTGCTCGCCATCCGGGATGCATTGACATGGTCAGACGACGAACTGCCAGGTATTTCACCAGAGGTGATGACCCACCATGTGAATCTAGACCCATGGGAACCACCTGTCCAACAGAGGCGATGTCCCATCAACCAAGAATGGATAATCGTGATCTACGATCACGTCACCAAAAGCTAATCAACTGGTGTACTCCAACAAGGCCAGTACCCGAGATGGATCTCCAATGTAGTCCTCGTACGCAAGGCCAACGGTAAGTGGCGAGGGTGAATGGATTACAAGGATCTCAACAAAGCAATGCCAAAGGACAACTTTCCTTTGCCCCACATGGATCAGCTGATAGATGCAACATCCGAGCACGAGCTTCTAAGCTTTCCTGACGCCTACTCTGGTTATCACCAGATCAGCATGCATCCCCTAAATCAAGATGCCACAACATTTGTAACCGACCTCGGCCTCTACTGGTTCACCAGAATGCCGTTTAGTTTGAAAAATGCAGGCACGACATACCAACAGCTGGTTAATAAAATGTTCGAGCAGCAGATCGGGAGCAATATGGAGGTCTACGTTGACGATATGCTGGTCAAAATGCGCCCAAGCACCAACCATATTGTTGACCTGAAGGAAACCTTTGCTGCTCTACGGAGGTACAACATGAAGCTCAATCCAGCCAAGTGCGCTTTTGGAGTGCGCTCAGGGAAGTTCCTCGACTTCCTCGTATCCAACAAGGGAATAGAGGCCAATCTCGAAAAAATCAGAGCCATAGTGGAGATGAGCAGTCCGAAGATGGTGTTCGACATCCAACGTCTCACTGGACACCTCGCTGCACTCAACCCCTGCATATCCCGAGCAATGGAGAGAAGCTTTCACTTCTTCAAGTTGTTGCGAGTTCCCCAAGGTGCCTCACCGCAAGGGGGACAAGTACAGTGGACCTCAGACTATGAATCGGCCTTCGCCGAACTGAAGAAATATCACGCTGCTCTGCTAATTCTCTCAAAGCCAATGCTTGGAGAACCATTGTTTGTGTACTTGTCAGCCACTGAATACTCCATCAGCATGGTACTGATCAAAGAAGAGGCAACGATGTAGCATCTTGTCTACTATGTACATAAGAAGAGTACTGCATGAGGCTGAAAGAAAATACCCCTGAGCAGAGAAGTTTGCTCTGGTGCTCATCACGACTGCACAAAAACTCGGGCCATACTTTTAGGCCCATCCGATCACGGTGCTAACCAACCAGCCGCTGAAACTCATCCTATAATGTCTAGAGGCTTCTGGAAGGCTTATCAAATGGGCCATCAAGCTTAGATAATTTGAAATCAACTACCGACCAAGGACTGTATTCAAGGCTCAAGCGCTAGCAGACTTCGTGGCGGAATGCACCCTCCCTGCCGAGACGGACCCTCCATTAGCAGATGAACCATCGTAGGAGCTCTACGTGGATGGGTCCTCTTGTGTCACAGGGAGCGGTGCAGGGCTGGTCCTTACCTCCCTAGAAGGGTTGAACTTCCAGTACACCCTCAGGTTTTGCTTTGTCGCCTCCAATAACGCAGCCGAATATGAAGCACTTATGTCCGGAATTAGAATGGCTAGGCATCTCGGAGCACTTCCGCTACGGGCCTTCAGCGACTCCCAATTGGTTTCCAGCCAAGTCAACAGACAATTCGAAGGAAGGGAGCCTCGCATGGCGCAATACCTCCAGCAAGTTAAGCGCCAAATAGAGGGTCTCCTGTACGTTGAAGTGGTGCACGTCCCTCGAGAGCAAAATGCACAAGCAGATGCACTTGCCAGACTAGCGTCTTCAGGTGACATCACCCATTCTCACTCTGTCTTCATTGAAGAGCTTGCCTCACCGAGCACGGAGATAGATGTCGTGGCCATAGGGACCACTCAACCAGCCCTGAATTGGAAGGACCCTATTTTGGCCTATCTTCTCCGAGGAGAGCTTCCTCCCGACCAAGCCAAGGCTCGCAAAGTGCGACTGCATTGCCATAGATTCACCATTATCGTAGGCCAGCTATACAGACGCTCCTTCTCTAGGCCTCTTTTGAAGTGCCTTGATCCCTCCAAGGTGACACCGGTGATCAAAGAGGTACATGAAGGTCTGTGAGGGAGCCACCTCGGGGTAAGAACATTAGCACGCAGCATCCTCCGAGCAGGGTTCTAGTGGCAAACCTTGCAGAAGGACTGCCTGTCCTACATGAAGAAATGCCCAGAATGTCAGAAGTTCGGTCAGCATATCTATCAGCCTGTCGAACAACTGCATTCCCTCTATGAGCCGCGACCCTTTGCCCGGTGGGGTATCGATATCATTGGACCATTCTCAGAAGCGCGAGGCAGAAAGAAGTTCCTTCTGGTCGCCATCGATTACGTCACTAAGTGGATCGAAGCAGAACTAGTCACCACCATCACCGATCAGGTAGCATGGAAGTTTGTATGGAAGAGCATCTTATGCCGATTCGGTGTCCCGAAGGTCTTCACAACCGATAACGGCAAGCAGTTCGATAGCACTTTCTTTAAACAGAAGTGCTCGGAACTCGGCATCTACAACCACTTCACCTTTGTGGCTCATCCCCATGCAAACGGTTTGGTGGAAAATGCCAAACGAACGCTGCTGCACGGGATACGCACAAGAGTAGAAGCAGCAGGAAGTTTGTGGTCGGAAGAGCTACCTAACGTACTATGGTGCCACCGAACAACTGCTCGGGTCGCCACTGGAGAAACCCCCTTCCACTTGGCCTATGGCACAAAAGTTGTGGTGCCATTGGAAGTCGCTCTCCTAACACTCCGAACAAGCCATTTCGATGAAGTGGACAATAATCGCGCACTAAGGGAAAACCTGGACATGCTCGGAGAACATCAGAACGACGCCAACATAAGGTTGGTCTCCTATCAACAGCGGCTAGCACAGTATTACAACTCCAGAGTTCGTGAGCGACACTTCTTCGTAGGAGGTTTGGTTCTATGCCGTTACTCTACTTCAGACCCCCAAAGAGCAACAGGAAAACTCGCCCCAAAATGGGAAGGACCTTATAAGGTCATCCAAGTTCTCAGAAAAGGTTCCTACAAACTGTCTACCCTTAGCGGTGAAACCATACCGAGGACCTAGCTAGTTTCGAATCTAAATGATAATTATTCATAAGGCCTCTTGTATTGCCTTAGAAAAGTTGATTTCCCACTTCTCCTCTCCTTTTCTAACGGTTTTTGGGGGGAGAACGACATTCGGCACAACCCCTGGCCGGAGCTCTTCAGCTCGGAAGGCTTGCGCGGTACCTAAAAAACCCCAGTGTCAAAAGGCATCTGTCTGAACTGGAAGCTAGCAAAATGGATCCCATCAAGGCGAGGATCCCGCATCGCCGACGACACTCCCGAAAGTAGCATTAAAAGCCTCTTGGGCGTATTCTACTGTGGCATGGAGATGCCCTCACCGATCACCAACATCGAGGCCAATCTCGTAGTAGGCAACGCCGTATTGCTCCAAGTCCTCTTAAAATTCCGGACCGGATTTGTACTCGGCAACGCCCCAAGCTTCAGCCTCGTGAAGTATCACGATGATGACAGTCTTCTCAGCCTCAGCCACAACAAGCATCAATTCGGAAGCCTTCAATGCAGCTCAGAGGTCGTCAATCTCTTTTTGCTACTCGGCTTCGCGACGTCGGCTCTTCTTCTCGCATTCTATCGAGGCCATGACTTTAGCATCCCAGAGGACCTACTGCTTCTGTGTTTGCACGGCCAGCTTCTCAAGTGCCACCACAGAATGCACTATGCCATGAGCAAGCTCCTCGGCATCGCCATCGGTGCTCTCCCCTTCGGAGGAGAGAGCCGCACTTCCCTCCACAACATCATCATCCACCTCAAGGCTACCCACCTGGCACTGACGAAGCACTTCCAGCTACTTAGCGGTAGGATAGGGGGGCAAGTCCCTAGTGGAAGGACCTGCTCAGAGGCGGTCAAAAGCTATCTCCAGCTGGGCTTCTATTGGCGTGGACAAAGTCCTCTCTGTGAACACCCTTGTTAGGGGAACACAGTCCTCGTCCGATTCCTCCCACTCGTTGGCTGTCCCCAAGGCGTCTTTGGGAGGCACTAGGTCCTCAGCCACCCAATTTCCGAGCACGTTCACCCCCGTGGCCTCCGAGTCTTCGGCATTCCCCGCAGGCGCCCCCTGCGGAATCACCACCTCGTCATGGAGTGCTGACTGCTCGACAAAAATCATGAGCGCTTGCCCCGCGGTAAACCCCATAATCGCCATCTCCACGGTCAACACAGATTTTGGTGTCTGCTCCACTACGGGCCCCACCATCGTCGCCGTTGTGTTCAGCTCTTCCACTGCGGCTGCTGCTTCTCCGCATCCACTGGCAGAGGCCGGGGGCTCCAACGCCCCAAGGAGCTCCTCAAAGGAGTCCCTATCTGACTGGTCTCCGACGACGTCAATGTCCACGCCACCGAGGCCCAGCTTCGAGAGCATCCCCTCGACTGTCGAGGGCTCCATCACGGATGAAGTCCTTGGCCTCTCCTGCTCGGCCGCCTTCACCAGCTTCCTCCTTTTTCGAAGCTGGTGTTGGGGGGCAACGTCCTCCTCTTCAGCTTCTTCTTCAGCCTTGCTCCTCGGGATCCTAGTCTCTTTCCTTAGAGCCTTGCCTTCCTTCTGAAGGCTGATCTTTAGGGCCTTCTGCCCAGACGTCTGACCCCAACGAGGAGCTAAACCGCCTCTGCTGCCACCTCTGGTGCATCCTCATCAATGTGCGTAAGGTACAACCTGACGGGAATCTGCTCGGCGTACTTGGCCATGTCCTTCAGGTCCCGGCCAGCAGCCAATTCGGTAGCATCTGCGGAGGAAGACAAAGGTCATAAAATATCTAGCAATTGAATGAAGGGCGGGATTGAAGACAAGAAACCTACCCCAGGCGCGGCTCAACTAGTACTTGACGAGCTTATATTCGGTCAAATACAGCTCAATGTGATTCACAAGCACCTTTGACAAATTCAAGGATGCCTTGGCCGCATCCTGGATCAAGAAGGGCGTGACGTCTACCCTCTTGGGTGGCTCGACCACCCGAACAGGCAACTCCCACTCTTGGGCTCCAGTCCCCTTCTTCCGACAAAAAAAAAACAGGCGGCCCGTCCACCCTTTGTTGTTCGACAGATGACCAGAGAAGTGGATATGCATCCTGTTCGTCCAGTGCTTGGTATACATGCAATCAGAACCCTACCTCTAGCAGATCCAGGAGAGGAAGAAGCAACCTTTCTTGTTCGTCAGGTAGGTCTGGTCATCACACATCAGGACGATCTTGTATTCATCTCTGATCCAGAATCGCTTGTGCAGGCTCTTGAAGCTCTAGAATTTCATCACCTTCGTCTTCGCCGACAACTGCTCGCTAGTCTCCGCCGCAGCTTTTCCTTCCCGCTGTGCCATTGATGCCGGAGTTGAAGAAGGAGATGACGGTGAATACGAACAGGAGAAGAGGAGTAGGGAACTTGAAGACAGGAAGCAGAAGTGGGAGAAAGCTTTTTCGCAGAAGGAAAGCGTTAGAGGGTCACTCCCCCTCTTCCTTATGAGGAAGAAGGGGCATGAAATTCAATGGGTGGAAATGGCGGTTCGTCCGCTCCAATGGCCCGTTCAAACAGACCGTTCTGACTCTTGGTTACGTCGCACCCCCGTCATGAGATGAGGTCATAGAGGGAGTTCCAACGGCATCGCCGATAGCCGTAGATACCTCCACAATTAGCATCACATTTAATGTAAGGAAAGTGACACCAAACAGTCATCTCCCCTCTCAAGTGCTTGCGGTCACATCCGAGCGGGCTTGAGAGGATGGGGGGCAAGTGTGGAGGCTACTTCTAGCCTCCTAGGCCCATAAGCCCATCATGACCCAGGGAGGTGGTCAGGCACCGGCTACCTAGCCATGTGTCCTCGGAAACAGCCACCAGCTTCCGAACACGCTTCAGCCACCAAGCGCCCGAGGGTTCCAAGGCGTAGTCCTCAGACACATCCAAACCTATCCGAGCAGAACAGAGTCACCGAACGTGCTTCAGGACTCTTGTTCGGATTGCATTTCTAGCGTCACGTCACCGAGCATCGAGCAGCTGCACCGAACAGGTCCACCAGCCCCTGTTCAGCACCTCTATGGCCTACAACACTATGTGGCTCTTCACTTACTATAGCAGTTAACGGGACGGTGCGGCGCCCCACAATCTGGAGCAGCTTAAGTGCAAAATCCGAAGGGACGTCTCAAATGGACAACTCCCCACTTTGGGATCTCAACTGTCGCTTCCCTTCAGTTATCATTGAAGAGGGATGTTCCTGGACCCCTTCAGGTCCCCCACCTATATAAGGTGACAGGTAACCTCCATATAGAGGTACGCAGAATCACCCCCACACAATCGCCCATGCACGAGACCACACAAAAGAACACTTCCTCCTTCACCTCATTTTGACAGTCATGACCTGACTTTGGCATCAGAGGGTTCTCCCGGTTCTTCAACCGTATCCCCCTAATGTCCTTTCTAGTTTTTGCAGGCCACCATCTGCACCGGCGACCGCTCTTCCCTCTCTCTTAGTGGAGACTCGTTCAGTCAATTATCGAACAAGTAAAACGATACCATAATATGTGTAACATCCTCCTTCCTTTGGTCAACCACCTTCTAATGAAGGTAGCGACGTATCGGGCCGTCGCCTTTTGAAGGCGATGGGATAGCTATCGTGTTCTGGTTGGGAATGCGACAGACATGTCGTCGCGTTCAGCCTTCTGATCGCAACATGCAGTTTTGTCATTTTGGTGTCGGGACAATTGGAACAAGTGTCAAGCATTGACACTAGGAAGGCGAGATGTCAAGTGTCGCGTTCATGATGTCAGGCCTGTATGGGTGACGCATGGTGGATCCGCTTGTTAAGTTTGACCATGACTTTGGGATCACGATAGGTTGGCCGTCGCGTTCAGTAAGTGAATGCAAGAGGTAAGTTGTCACGTTCTCAACCCTGTGGCCTATTTGTGCAAGGCCAGCGGATTTCCCCCTTTCTATCCTTCTTCTTCATCTTCCTTCCTTCCTCTGGCCCCTCTGTGTGTGTTATTCCGTGGGGAGAGTGTGAGGGTGTGGGTGAGGAGAGGTGCATTTTCTTCCTCGGCGGGGTGTTCTCCTTCGGCGTGGCGTGCACCCCTCCATGGTGATCCTCTCCTTCGGCGTGTAGGATGTTCGTGGCTTGTGGACGGCGTCTCTGTGGAGCTCGAAGCAAGGAGGAGGTTGCCATCCACACGAGAAGACCCCAATGGATTGATTCTTCAATTTGAGATAGGGACCCTTGCCTTCCCCCTAGTTCTATCATGCTAGGGCTTCCAAACCCCCTCCTCCAAGCCTTTAGAACTCATGCTAGGTTGTGCATGCTTGATTGGGGCTCTTCGTTGTGCTTGACTGGGTGTTGGGTGTTGAGGGTTTCATGCTTGCATGTAAGGTTTATGGAGTGTAGATGCATATCCTTGACATGCATGGGTGTGAATGAGGGTGTTTTGTGGTTATGGAATGTGGTTACATTGTCCTACAAGCTCCCCTCCCCTTGTACACACCGGATTTGGGTGTTTCACCTTATTTTGGAGTTCTCGGGTGTGCCTACCTGTGGTCATGACATGTTTGGTGTTGCGACCCAGATCGCGACAGCTCGACACGTCGACTTCTGGTCAGGTAGGTACGTTGACCCTATCGTGTTCTGGTAGCGATAGGGTGATCGTCACCTTCTGACCTGGCTTTCCCTGTGGGTTGTGGGAGGTCCCGGGTGGTCACGCGGACCTCTATCTGTGGTCGCGACAATACCCTTGTCGCAACCCAGTTCGCGACAGTTCCCTTGTCACCTTCAGACCCAGGTTGCGACAGGCAATGTGTCGCCTTTAGGTGGCGACAGCCCTTGCATTGCCTTCTCAGATAGAGAATGGCTTGATGACTTGTTCGGAGTTTTCCTTCCATTACGACTCTGTATCTAGGCACCTGTGTTGTTTACTAGCACGGTCCTACTCTAGTCTTTCGCCCGGTGCTAGGCACTTGTGGACTTGTCCATTGAGAGGTTGTTACCGTTACCTGGACCCCCGATCCCCGTGCATCTGTTGAGGGAGTTCTCCAAGCAGCGGGCAACCTCGAGTCACGGACACTGGTAGCAGAGGGGAAAATGGTGGGGTTGGAGGCGTAGAGTCATTTGTAGAGCTCTCTTAGCTGAGTCTAAGACGCCGAGGTGGTTTGGTGCTCTTCCGATGCAGATCAGCTAGTCCTTCTCACTGCCTCACTCTACTTAGTTTCGGTACCATTTAGAGGTGCCAAGCGTGGGACCGTAGTCTGACCAGACTATGGCAGTTGTAGTTACTTTAGTTCTACATTTCACTCCAACGGGAGGTGCCAGACATGGACTGGTGGTCGAGGATAAGGCGCATGGCGCACCTAATCGACTGACTAGTGGTAGTTGTTCTGTGGCTAGTGCCCTTATCCAGGCAGTTGTTCACTGTCTATGTTTGCAGCCTTGGGTTCTTCCCAATGTCGTGGTTTACACGGGTTTCCGGTCCAGACATTTGGTTTATATCGATGGTCGTGTTGTTACTTTACGCTTCTGCACTTACTCTATTAGTAGAATAGATTTACTTGCTTTATTTCAGTTATGCACTTATATATCTATTCTACTGTTTGAACCAGTGGGAGATTGGTAGTCCCTACTGGGCTTCTTCATGAAGCTCATTCCCTCCTTTACATGTGAGACTTTACAGCAGTACCTTCCACGGCAAGGCTGAGGAGATGGGGCCATAGTATACGACGTCTTCCATGAGTAGTATTCCCTCTTACTTGTTTCATCACCCGCGAGGTATGCCCGTAAGGGATCTGTTATTCCCTTTTTCTTCTGCATTTGTACTTTTGCTACTTTGGGACTGTACTAGACTTGTACTTGTGTTGGACACTTTTCCTTCACTTGGTGGTACATTTTAGTGTTGTTGTTGTTACTTACTCCTGCTACATATCTTGTTAGACTAGTCCGTTAGCCCTTTTGAGTATTTGGGCCCGTGGGCAGCGGTACCGACAGTCAGATTCTCGGTGGGAGCCTGGGGGCCATTACAGTGGTATCAGAGCAGGGGGTGTATCAAGACTTGTAATGGAACTAAGTAATAACCCAAAGTCCCATAGAAAGTACAAGTAACACGGCTAGATGCCAGGTCTATTTACTTGAATATTAGTTTGTGTTACAGGACATGCCTCCACATAGACGCAGACAAGTCAGAGAGCTCATGGAGCATCAAGATGCCGCACCAGACGAGTCGGTTGCAGCCGAGCACGCACTGGTGGATGCTCAGCCTCAGTAGGTTGACTAGTCATGTGTTCTATTACCACAGGGTGTTCTGTTGCAGCAGGGAGCATAGCAGCAGCAGTGGTATCCACCCCTGCCCCCGCCAAAGGTTATGGAGCAGTGGTGGAGGACGATGTTCTAGGTTCTTTGGCAGTACCAGTAGATGCCAGCCAGAGGTCAGCAGTTTGCTGGGATGCTAGTAGGAGGTTAGCAGTTTGCATAGATGGCAGCAGAGGAGCAGCCACTAGCGACCCCACAGGCAGTGCCCATTCAGCCAGAGGTACCACCAGTGGTACGGCAATAGACTCCAGTGGTGGCAGCAGCACCTGAGGACCATACAGCACTTCTAAAGAGGTTTCTTCATTTCCGGCCTCCAGTCTTCTACAACGACTGTGATCCAGATAGGGCAGAGAGTTGGGTCCATGAGCTCGAGTGTACTTTCGAGACCATGGACTATGCAGAGCAGGATCAGGTCAAACTTGCAGTGCATCAGCTGAAAGGGTCAGCCCACGAGTGGTGGAGGATAGTGAGGCAGACCAGTTTTTAGGGCAAGAGGTTGTACCAGATAGTTTGGGAGCAATTTATGGAGGTCTTCCACGGCGAGTACTTCCCTGACTATGCACGCCGTGAGAGGAGGGACCAGTTCCACGAGTTGACGCAGGGAGAGCTAACTATGGCGCATTACCATCAGAGGTTTGTATAGCTTTTGCAGTACCTCCCCCACGTAGGCCTCTAATCTCGTCATCGGTATGGTTCCTATCCTTGGTAGAGTTGCTCGTGTTTTGATTGATCCCGGTGCTAAGCATTGTTTTGCTTTAGAGGAGTTCTTTGGTTCCCTTACTAAGTTTGCTCCGGAGTGGACTTGTGACCTAGCTGTAGAGATTCCGACGGGTGACTACGTGCGTACTCTAGGTTACCTGGAGGGTGTAACCGTCGAGGTACAGGGCCACCTTCTACCAGCCAGATTGTTTGCCTTACAGCTCCACGACTTTGATGCCATCCTTGGCATGGATTGGATGGAGGCACACTCTGCGTTGGTGGATTCTCAGTAGAAGACCGTGCGGTTCGAGATACCTGGAGCACCTGTGCTTTGCTTCCGAGGTACCCGGTCTACCCACCGACCTTTCATTTCCTTCTGTAGATGTAACATCCCATGTTACCCTGACCAGTCACCCTCCGTCAAGGGTAGCAACACCCTGTCTGTCGCCTTCTGAAGGCGACAGGGTGGTGGTCGCGTTCTGCTTGGGAACGCGACGGCCAGGCTGTCGCTTTCTCTCTGCTGCCAGCAACATGCGACTTTGTCGTTTTGCTGTCTGAAGAGAGGTGACATGTGTCAACCTGCGACAGTGGGAAGGCGACGGGTCCTCTGTCGCGACCTGGTGTCAGGCCTGCATGGCTGACACGTGGCGAGGTCGCAGGTCAGTTGACCATTGACCAGGGGATAGCGACAGGATGTATGTCGCCTTCAGTAAAGGAAGGCGACGCACCCCCTGTCGCGTTCTCATGTTCAAAGGTTTAAGTGCCCAAGCCGTGAGCACAAGCCCCAGTTCGGCCTTCTCTCCGAGAAAACTCTTCTTCTCCGGCGAACTGGAGCTTGGGAGCTCCGTGGAGCTTGGGAGGAGCCTTCTTGGCTCTCTTGCAAGGTAGGTTGATGTGTTTCGTTGCTTTTGAATGTTCCCCCTTGCTTGTTTCCCCTCTCACTGTTCTTCCTCTCTTGCTTGGCATGCATGGATGCTCTTCAAGGGAGAGGAGGCGCCCGGCTCGTGGGAGGAGGTTCGTGGATCGTCGAAGCTCGGAGGTGGAGGGTTGCTAGCTTACGAGAAGGGCCCTTGAGGTTGGATCTTCATCTCGAGGTAGGGAACCCAAACCCTCCCCCTAGATCCACTTGCTAGGATCCTCACCCCCCCTCCCTTCCAAGCCTAGATCTACCATGCTAGGTTGGTTTCCTGCTTTGTGTGATTGTGGTTTGGTGTTTTCCCTTGCATGCAATGGGTTTGTCTTAAGGTTTGAGGGTTGTTCTTCATGATGAGTGAGATGCATGTGAGTGTAGCCTAGTTGCATGTTTGTTGGGGTTCTTTTGAGGGTGGTTTGAGCTCATTAGAGCTATGTTTACTTGCCTACATGCTCCCCTCCCCACGGTTGCGGTTGTGGTGTGGTTGAGGCCCTGAAGAAGGGAGCCTCGGTGTGTTGTGCACTGTGAAGGCGACACCTTTGGTGTCGCCATCAGGTGGTGACACATCGATGCGTCGCCTTCAGGAACTCCTGAAGGCGACAGCATCCATGTCGCCTTCTTGGTGGCGACATGGGGGCCGTCGGCTTCTTCCTAATTTTTCCCCGTTCCGGTTTCAGGGGCTGTTCTGGAGCACTAACATGGTTACGACATAGCCTATGTCGCAACCAGATCAGTAGGGTTGCACCGGCCTGGGTGTCGCCTTCATGAAGGCGACACCAGGCCTGTCGCCTTCTCAGTCAGAGAAGGGACTTGGCAACCTGCTCAGTGTCTTGCTTCCGCTGCGACTCGGTTTTCTCTACACCTGTGCTATTTCCTAGTACAGTGCTACTGCTAGTCGTTCTCTCTTCGCCCGGTGCTAGGCACTTGAGGGCTTGTCCGCGAGACATGTTGTTACCGTTACCTGGGACCCCCAGTTCCTGCGCGTCTGTGTCAGAGGGTGTTGCTCCAGACGGCGGGGTTTGCTCGAGTCGTTGACTCTGGTAGCAGTAGGGGAAAACGGTGGGATAGTGACGTGGTCGTTTGTGGAGCTCTCTTAGCTGAGACTGGGACGCCGGTAGTGTGTGACTCGTACGGCGCAGTTCAGCTAGTCCGTTCTCACTGCCTCACTCTATGTGGTTCCGGTACCACCTAGAGGTGTCAGGTGTGGGACCGTAGTCCGGCCAGACTACGACAGTTTGTGGTTACTTGTGGTTCCGCGTCTCACTCCGACGGGAGGTGTCAGACATGGACCATTGGTCGAGGGTAAGACGCATGGTGCTCCTGACCAACTGACTAGAGTAGTGTACTGTAGCTAGTGTGCTTGTCCAGGCAGTTCGTTGTCTGTGTTTACAGCTGGGTTCTTGTGGTGCATTGGTTTACACGGGTTTTCCGGTCCCGCCGAGTGGCTTAGACCGACGACTGTGTAGTTTCTTTCATGCTTCCGCACTTTACTCTGTTTAGTAGATTAGACTTTACTGCTTTAATTAATTATTGCACTAGTCTATATATATATGCTTGTGGAACCAGTGGGAGATTGGTAGTCCTTACTGGGCTTCTTCGTGAAGCTCACTCCGTGTTTTGTAGGTGAGACTTCACAGCAGTTCCCTCCGCGGCGTAGCGAGGAGACGGGCCTGCAGTAGCTGGCGTCTCTAGTGGCAGTGTTTCCCCCAGTCTGTACTTCACCCTCGGGGTATGCCCCTAAGGGACGTGTTATTCCTTTTCCATTCCGCTCCTGTGCTTTTACTACCTTGGGACTTGTACTAGACTTGCACGTTGTGTTAGACTTCTTCTTGCACTAGTTGGTACATCTTTAGTACGTTTGTCTTTACTTACTTTCCGTCACATATCTCATTAGACCGATCCGTTAGCCCTTCCGGGTCTCCGGATCCCTGGGCGGTGGAGCCGACGGTCGGATCCTTGGTGGGAGCCGGGGACCCGGGCGCCGGGGCCGTTACAGTGGTATCAAAGCAAGGGGTCTATCAAGACTTGTGGTGGAAATGAGTAATGACGTAAAGTCCCTTAGGAAGTATAAGTGAACACTGCTAGCCGTCGGAGTCTTAAGTGTCATAACCAAATCTGGTTGTTTTGCAGATCATGCCTCCACACACTCGCAGGCAGGCTCATAACATGGTGGAGCGTCAAGAGACTGAGTCGGACAGTTCGGTTGCAGCCGAGCAGGTGCCGATCAGTGCTCAGCCCCAACAGTTCGAGCAGCCAGACGACTCGTTTCCGCAGGGAGGATCGCAGCAGCAGCAGGGGCAGCAGTGGTACACCTGCACCCCCCCCCCCCCCCCCCGGCCGTCATGGAGCAGTGGTGGAGAGCGATGTTTCAGGGTCAGTGGTAGTACCCGCCGTAGCAGCAGTACCAGTCGTACCAGCAGATGCCAGCAGGAGGTCCGCAATTTGCAGAGATGGCAGCAGAGGAGCAGCCACCACCGACCCCGCAGGCAGCACCGGTTCAGCCAGAGGTACCACCCGTAGTTCGGTCGCAGACTCCAGCAGCGGCGCCTGAGGACCGCACCGTGCTTCTGGAGAGGTTCCTTCAGCTTTGACCTCCTACGTTTGCAGGCGACCGCGATCCGGATAGAGCAGAGTGTTGGGTCCATGAGCTCGAGCGCACCTTCGAGACCATGGACTGTGCAGAGTTGGATCAGGTTCGTTTGGCAGTATATCAGCTGAAGGGGTCAGCCCATGGGTGGTGGCGAGCAGTGAGGCTGACCAGGTTTCAGGGCAGGAGGTTGGAGTTGATCTCTTGGCAGCAGTTTCTCGAGGCCTTCCTCGGCGAGTACCTTCCCGACTATGTCTTCCGGGAGAGGAGGGACTTGTTCCACGAGTTAGTCCAGGGAGACTTAACCGTGGGACAGTACCATCAGAGGTTTCTGCAGCTACTTTGACACGTTCCCCACGTGGTAGCTAGTGAGCAGGCTCGTACCGAGCGGTTCATTAGCGGGCTACGTCCCGACTTGAGGTGGGCCATGGCTGGTCACCTCTGCGACACCTTGTCAGTAGCAGTGGCGAGAGCGACGGCCCTGGAGCGGGAGTGTCGGTTTCAGCCGCAGCAGAGTGGAGGTTCAGGGAGATCTTCTCCGTACCAGCGCCCCGCAGGCAGTCGGGGGAGTGTGTCTTCTTCTTCCACTTCGGGAACAGGCGGTGCTGGCCTGACCTCAAAGTTGAAGAAGTTTTTCACTCGTGGAGGCAGGCGTCACTCGCAGTAGCAAAGGCGTCAGACCTTGCAGTTTCCAGTAGAGCAGTTCGTCCAGCAGGGAGGAGAGCAGAGCCAGTAGGGTACGGGTTGTTACAACTGCGGTCAGGAGGTGCACTTCAGGCGAGAGTGTCCGTTGAGGCAGCAGCAGAAGCAGGCACCTCAGGCGCAGTACCGTCCACCCCAGCCACCTCAACGCCAGCAGCAGTACCAGGGTCAGCAGCAGTACCAGGGCCAGCAGCAGCAGCAGCAGTAGCAGCGTCCGCAGCAGCAGCAGCAGCGTCAGCAGCAGCAACCTCAGCGAGGTCGTGGACGCAGTCGGGTGATGAACATCACCAGAGAGGAGGCGGAGGCCTCTAACCTGGTCGTCGGTACGATTCCCATCCTTGGTAGAGCTGCTAGAGTTTTGATTGATCCGGGTGCTACGCACTATTTTGCTTCAGAGGAGTTCTTTGCTACTTTGACCGAGTTTGCTCCAGAGCGGACATGCGACCTAGCTGTTGAGCTTCCGACGGGTGACTTCGTTCGTACCCTGGTTACTTGGAGGGTGTCACCGTCGAGGTGCAGGGCCACCAGCTACCAGCCAGACTGTTTGCCTTACAGCTCCATGACTTCGATGCCATTTTGGGCATGGACTGGTTAGAGGCACACTCTGCTTTGGTAGATTATCAGCGGAAGACCATGCGGTTCGAGTTACCTGGAGCACCTGTGCTTTGCTTCCGAGGTACCCGGTCTGTCCACCGACCCTTTGTTTCTTTCTGTAGAGCTCGGCGTCTTTGTTGCCCTGTTGACAAGCCCAGAGGGGGGTGAATGGGTTTTTATAAATTCAATCTAGGAGATACCTATAACCAAAAACAATCACACAAACGATCTTCGAACTATGTTAGTTACTCGTTAGTTTAAATAACAATTACGCAATGAAGACAATCACACAACACAAGGATTATCCTGGTTCAGACTTTCTATTCTTAGGTGTCCTACGTCCAGTCCCTGAGCAACAACTCAGGATTGCACTAACTAGGGTACAGTCCCCCTAAGGACGCTACAACACCCAGCTCAGCTGGTCTTCCTTCACACACGAAGGGAACAACACCCTGGATGCCACCAGGTCTTCCTTTACAACCAAAGGGAGCAACACCCTGGATACCACCAGGTCTTCTTTCACACCCGAAGGGAACAACACAAAGAAGAATGAAAAAGACTTTCACGCCCCTAGATCCAACTTTTGATAAGAGAGGATCTGAAGCAACTAGAACTGAGAGCGAAGAGATTATGGACCATTCACACTCTCAGAACTGTACAGGCTCTGTCAAGATTTTTACAAGAACTAGCGGAGAGCAAGAGAGCAAAAGAGCAAAAACTGGAGTGAAGGATCTTGGCTCTTGATTTTCTTGAGAAGAATTTGAAAATAGTCTCTAGATCATGTGTGCTTATATTCTTCTGTCTTGTATATATATCTTCAATTTGAAATCTAGTCGTTGAAGAGATCGTTGTCTCTCTCTTGAGTAGCCGTTAGATTGAATGACATCTGGAGTCTTGGAAGCTTCCTGTCACAGTCTTTTGATCACTTGAGCACGCAAAGAGATGAGATCTTCACAGAAATCCGTTGGCTTCTATTTGTCTAACGTTGTACAATGAAGCTACATCAAAGGTCTGCACAGATGTCAAGCTCAAACAGCAGACAGATAGGCTGTCTCTGATATCAGTCAACGTCAGTAGCAATAGTCAAGAAAATAGTAATACCAACTGGCTTAAGTCTAAAGGACGTTATCAGAATAAGCACGATAAAGGAAGATATAGTCTGCATGCATGCAGAGATACGTTCAGATCTCATAAATGCAAAAGCGTCAGAGAGATGTCTACGTGGATTTTGACTGGTCAATGCTTAAGATGAATAAGATATCAAAATATGAAGATGAAGACTATATGACTTATGAAATCGTTATGAGTTATAGCAAATCGTTCTATAACAGAGGATATAAGAAATCGTTATGAATTATGGCAAGTCATTTTGATTCTAAAGAAATCGATGTGAAACACTTAACAAATCGTTACACAAAGCAAGTTGTTATGAATCCTAAAGAAATCGTTGTGAGTCATGAACACTTATCAAGTCGTTATGAACTCTAAAGAAATCATTGCGGCTAGCAAGTCGTTACGAGTATCAAAGAAATCGTTACGAGAACTAAAGAAGTCGTTGCGGCTATCAAGTCGTTACGAGTATCAAAGAAATCGTTACGAGAACTAAAGAAATCGTTGCGGCTATCAAGTCGTTACGAACTTCAAAGAAATTGTTGTGATAACTTATGAACTCGTTACAACAAGTAAGTCGTTGCGAGTTGTAAAGAAATCTTTATGATCACTTATGAAGTCGTTACAACAAGTAAGTCGTTGCGAGTTCTAAAGAAATCGTTATGATAACTTATGAAGTCGTTACAACAAGTAAGTCGTTGTGAGTTCTAAAGAAATCGTTATGATAACTTATGAAGTCGTTACAATAAGTAAGTCGTTGCGAGTTCTAAAGAAATTGTTATGATAACTTATGAAGTCGTTACAACAAGTAAGTCGTTGCGAGTTCTAAAGAAATCGTTATGATAACTTATGAAGTCGTTACAACAAGCAAGTCGTTGTGACATCGACTTGATTGAAACGACATGACTTTTCAGTCTTATAAGAGAATCGTATGAACTTTAACAGAAATCGATATGGACGTAGAGAAATCTCATGTTGAAAGATTAAAGCTTTCAGATAGTGCATACCTTTATTGGCTTGTGACTACGGTATTTTTACTGTACTTAAGACTATGAGATATTCCGCAGATATAATTGATAAATTCTTGTTTGGTTTGTTAATCATCAAAAATGTATATATATACAATTAATTAAAATTGCATGGGGACAGACTGATCATCAATCTCCCCTTTTTGGTGATAACAAAACTGAACAATAAGCATAAAAAAATCAGAATTTTTGTACTTTTCTCCCCCTTTTTGTCATTAAGCAAAAGAAACACTTGACAAGAAGAATAAGAGAGAAAGAGAAAGAGAGAATACACATAGAGTCATGGCATTCATTGCGGAGGTACAGACAATAGAAGGCAGAGACACAGAGAGGCAAAATGGGAGATGGTTTCCCATGCCTGAACTTCCTGCTCTTCAAAAAAAGTCTTAAAAGCGCCAAAAGACACAGAGTAAGATGGTCCATGGTGGAAGCCATCCATTTGATATGAAGATCTAAATGCCTATAGAGAAGATCAGCATAGGCATCTTTGTCCATGTTGAACTTGAGAAACCGAGAAGTGCCAAAGCTGGCACAGGAGAGGAACTGGTCCATGGTGACCGGGGTAGTGATTGTGTTAGCTCTGAGAGCTTAGTGCAAAGCCACATACACTTTGTATCTTTCTTCCCAGACCCTGAAGGGTCATCAACAAGATTGATGGAGTTCATATCTAAAAAGTGGCTGGAGAAATAGCTGGTTTGCCTTCCCTGGCCTGAGCTTCATTGAGTGACAACTGCTGAGCTGACAGAGGGTAGAATGTGGACAATCAGAAGATGTGAGCCTTTCACATTCAGGCAAGATAGGGGAGATAACTTCAGCCTTGACATGGCCCTGGTGATATTTCCTGAAGAGGAATCTAGAAAAGGCAACCATGCATCTTTCTGTACTTTAATTCTGCCCAAACCCTGGCATAATGCTCAAGATGATGGATCCTACAGAGGATTCCATAACTAGAAAGTGAATTTGAGGCAGGGCTATCTCCTCAGGTATTTGAAGAGTAGCAAAGTCTACCTTAATATCTGAAGAGTGAGCTGGAACTGGAGACAAGGCTGAAATGGCCTTCTGAACTGACAGAGCTGAACTTCTGGAAGTTTATAATGTATCTGAGTGTTGAAGAGCATGAAATGCCTGATCATCTTGATTTCTATTGAATGAAGGGTGCCCAGAGTTCTTTGTGATACATCCTGAACCATTCAGAGAGAGTCAAGGAGTGGTCCCTTGGAGGAAATCTGGCAGATCTGGCAAGAGTGAACTTCTTGAGAAGCCTTGTGACCTTTGCCCCACTGCTCTTCAGATTTGGAGTGAGCAAGAGAGAAATTTTTAGATTTTTCGGTTTTTGAAAGAGAAGTATAAGGAAAAATAGTGTGCAGATAATCTGTAAGGTTTGAAAAGGAAGGTTGATGATGGTGGCATAAGCAACTTTAGAAAGGTATTCCCTATATAGTGAGTTATGGTGGTTAGCCACTGTGAGAGAAAACCACAAAGGAGGGTATTTGGGTTCAGAGGAAGAGGAAGAGGTAGAGGTAAGTTTCCTCTTCTTGGAGGCCAGGAACAGAAGGATCTGTCCTGTGAATATGGTCTCCCACTTTCAACACAGACCTGAGGATCCTTCTTCAAATTCATCCTTTATCTTTTCAATAAAGGGAGAACTGAGTTGAGCATGTACAGTATGATAGTGATGAAAGATGGTGGAGGAGTAGGATGAAGGGAATGTGAAAGTTGAGTAGTGTGAGGAGCATCAGTGGGTCCAAGGGAGGGACCGGAGGAGGAGGATGAGGCTCCAGTTGAGGATCCAGGAGGGGCCTCAGATGAGAGAGGAAGGAATGGTGGACTGAAATGGAGTAGGAGATGAAATTGGTCTAGATTGAGGCTTCTGAATGTTTGAGGAGCAGGAGGTGCTGTAGGAGCTGATGGTGGAGTGGGAGGAATAGGTGTGTGAGAGGGGAAGAGGGAGCTAGGGGCTTGGGTGCCAAGATCTCTTCTGCCTCTAACTGCACAGACTCACTCTCCAATGGTCTGGAATCTTGCACAGATGGCCCTGATGGCCCTGCATCTGAACATCTGGCCCTGTTGGCCTTGCATCCTGAACATCTGGCCCTGTTGGCCCTGCATTTTCTGATGCTGCTGCTGCTCCTGGTGAAACTGCTTCTTCTTGAGGAGGAGGAGCATGAGTTCCAACTGCCTTGATAATATCTGAGAGCATCCTTTTCATGCTGCTCATTTCCTGGGT
This sequence comes from Colocasia esculenta, assembly GCA_014218235.1. Taxonomy (NCBI): domain Eukaryota; kingdom Viridiplantae; phylum Streptophyta; class Magnoliopsida; order Alismatales; family Araceae; genus Colocasia; species Colocasia esculenta. The sequence goes on along the minus strand of CM024753.1, from coordinate 189,856,608 downwards.
GAACCAAGTCATAGCATTTCTGATTTGGGCCAACTCTTTGTTAGCCGAAGCTTGACTCAGAAAAATATAGAGTGACATCTGACTGGAGAGAACATAGTAGTTCACCTTGAACATTTAACCTTCATTACTGGCTTCAAAGTATGACAATTTTCTTCTTAGCCTTCTCTGAAATGGAGAATCAGCCAGGAGAGGAACTCCAGAGGCAACCGCTTTTCCTTTCTTCTTACTTATTTTCTGGGGGAGGGACATCATCATTTGAGCTCGAAGTCTTGCAGTCACTCCTTCTCTGTCATCCAGATTGGAAAAATCTCTTTGCTCTTCAACCTTCTCAACATCTGGAGATGCACCTTCATGACCTTCTTTTGATAGCTCCCCTCAATAGGAGCATTTTCTTCATCTGATACTTGCTCCCCCTGAGTGGGAGCAGGTTCCACTTGTGAGTCACCTTGGGCAGCTTGGTGCTCGACTTCGACTGGAACATCTTCCATCTGCTCATCAATGTGGCCTGGTGCCACAGTCTCTTTAGCAACACTGCTACTTGCTTCTGGAGCACCGGAAATAAAAGGAATAGAATCTATGATGTCTGCCAGAATCATGCAACTACATTGAGGGATGTGGGTCCTCAACAGAGTAATGTCCTCTGGGAGGAGATCCTCAATGCGCCTTTCCAAAGGTTTGAACTGGTTCTTCTGGAAATCCTGAAGCTTCTGTAGACGCCCTTTCTTCTTCTACTGCACTTTCATACTGAACTTCTGCAATGGAGGGTCCTGAAGATTCTGCTGATCAACTGCTAGAGCTAAAATTGACTCCACTGGCAGTTCTGGATCATATTGCTGATTCCATCTCCGGATGAACAACTGCAGTGTCGATAATGATGGCCTCGCCTTCGGCCACTGAAGCCTTGAACCAAATACCATCTTCACAGAGAAACCACTCTTCTTCAGATTCTTGGACCTGATTGCTTGGCCCATTTTCTCTACAACTGCCCCAGAGAAATCAACATCGAAGTGTTTTGAATTTTGGTGAGTAGATGGGCATAAGGCAGGGACACATTTAACTTACTCTTGGTGTCCCAAATCTGATCTCTTGCAAACTTCATTCTTCCACATTATCACTGCGGCCATATTTATTTCCTTATTCTGAATGGCCCAGTACATCATGTCCGAATCAGCCTTTGTGCAAGATGAAAACGTTGCAATTCTGGAACTAGGATTTGACAGACAATAAAATGGAGAAGACGATTGAAGGCTGATAGTTGATTTATGTCGATCTTGCCATCTCTCAGCTTGAATCCTGGCCCTATAATTCCCAGACCTTTCACTTGAGCATCCTCAGAGTGAATCCCACTAAATCCGGAGTCGTTTACATTGAACAACATTTTTCAGCACTCAGGGTCTATTCTAATCAAAGTTCCCTTACTGACGAAACCAGAGACCCATCTTCCTCTGTTCGCATACACACAAAAAGGCTTTTACCAAGTCCGGATAACTGACCTCTGAAAAGGTGGAAAATTCTATCCACTGCATCTGATTGATCAACTCTACTAAGCTGCTCATTCCACTTTTCCGCAGATTAGCTACATCTACTGCTTTGTTGCCACAGAGCTTCGTCTTCACAAATGTGAACCTCTCCTGCTCCTCAGGAGTGAGGAACTCGGCGCTGTAGCCACCCAAACTGCCGGCGATGATAGGAGCGGCCATAGATTCAGGGGAAAGATAACGGAGGGTGGAGACGGAAGGTGAGGAGAAAGAATCCTCAAGAAATTTTGCGGGAAGTAGGAGGAAGATTCGAATTTGCAGATGATTGAGATGGAGTTGCTAGGGCATCGGCTCGAGCGGCAGGCTAAAAGAGGGGGAAAGAGGTAGACGATGAGGCACGAATCGTTCTGACATCGATTTTATGAATAAATTAATGCTACGAGAAAGTGAGGCGCCAAGCGGGGGGGAAAACGACAAAAGGTTTTGACCGTTCAACTGGGACTTCAATGAGATAGAGTTTATTGCAATATAATTTGAATTTTTTTTTTGCTTATCGCCAAGGAGGAAAAAAATTGCTTTAATTCTAAACTTTAATATGCCACTTGTAAGCACACTTTTATCACAATTACACATGCCTAATTCCCTTCTAAGAAATGTAAATCTCTCTCAGGTAAGGCTTTTGTGAAAAATGTCTGCTAATTGGCCATTGTATCAATAAAAGATATTTCAATATTCCATTTGCAACATGATCACGAATAAAATGATATCTAACCTCAATATGTTTGGTCCTTGAGTGCGGACTGGATTCTTGGTGAGATTAATGGCACTGGTGTGTCACATAGCAACGAGATCGATTTGATATTTAATCCAAAGTCCTCAAGCTGTTGCTTTATCCATAAGAGTTGTGTGCAGCAGCTTCCAGCAGCACGTACTCAGCTTCACTGTAGAGAGTGCTACTGAATTTTGTTTCTTTGAGGACCAAGATATCAAACACCCTGCAAGAAACTGGCAACAGCCACTGGTGCTCTTTCTATCTAATTTACATCTACATAGTCAGCATCAGAGTAACCTACTAGGCTAATTTCACATTGTTTTGGATACCATAGACCTAAGTCATGAGATCTTGCTAGATATCTAAATATTCTTTTCACAGAAATTAATGCGATTCTTTAGGATCTGCTGATATCGAGCACACATGCATACACTAATAAAATATCAGGTCTACTAGCTGTTAAATAAATGAGTGAACCTATCATACCTCTGTAGATCTTTTGATCTACTCTTACCATCTTTGTCACTGTCCATTCTTGTTGATGTACTCATTGGTGTTGACAGTGGCTTGGTATTTTCGAATCCGAATTTCTTCAATGTTCTTTTGTGGGTACTTAGCTTGACTGATGTAGTTCCTTCCTTTCCTTGTTTGATTTGTAGTCCAAGGAATAGTTGAGTCTCCCATCATACTCATTTCAAATTCTCCCTGCAATAACTTTTCAAAGTACTTGCAAAGAGACTCATCAGTAGAACCAAAATGATATCATCTACTGGATTTGAACCATAGGATTGTTTGACTTTTGACTTTATAAAAAGTGGTACTATCTACCTGACCTTGCTGAACCATTATTAGAAGGAAAGAGCTAAGTCTTTCATACCAGGCTCTAGGAGCTTGCTTTAACCATATAATGCCTGTGAAGTTTGGAAAACATATTAGGAAATTCTATGTCATCAAAGCCCGGAGGTTGTTCCACATAAACTTCCTCTTTTATGAAACCATTTAAAAAAGCGGATTTAACGTCCATTTGAAATAGTGTCAAGTTCAAAGCAGATGCCATATGTAAGTAATATTCTAATGGCCTCAAGTCTAGCTACAGGTGCATAGGTTCATCGAAATCTATGCCTTCCTCTTGAGAATAGCCTTGAGCTACCAACCTGGCCTTGTTCCTAAGATTGCACCATTTCATCCAGTTTATTTCTGAAACACCCATTTGGTGCAATGACTGGATGGTCTGATGGTCTAGGAACAAGAGACCATACTTGGTTTCTCTTGAATTGATTTAATTCATCTGCATGGCTACTATCCAAGATTCATCAGAGAGAGCTTCATTGACTGTCCTAGGCTCTATCTGAGAAACAAAAGCTAAATAATCACAAGGAATAACATTACCTCTTGTTCTTACCCCAATGGATGGATCACCAATGATATTTTCAAGTGGGTGATCTTTCTTGTATCTCCACTCTTTGGAAGGTTTTTATGAGTAACTTCTTCTTGTTGTAATTCTTCCAGAGGTAGATCATCCTTGTCCTCAATTGATGCATCCTTTAGTTTCTTGGATAGTTCTTTGCATCATCATCGTCACTATCTACTTCCTTTCTCAAGGAAGGGTTAGTTTCATCAAAAATAATGTGCACAGATTGTTAATCAACAAGGTACGTTATAAACACTCTATAGCCTTTAGGTTTGACATATACCCCATGAAGATGCCTTCATCTGATTTGGCATCCAACTTACCGATATCTCTTTTTCCATTGTTGTGAATGAAGCAAGGCACCCAAGGTTCTAAAGTGACTGATATGAGACTTTTTCCCTTTGAATAGTTCATATGCAGTCTTCTTCAGGATTGGCCTGATCATTACACGGTTGATAATATAGCTTGCTGTATTGGCTGCTTCAGCCCAAACGTATCTAGGCAGATCATATTCTGAGAGCATAGTTCTCGCCATGTCCAATAGGTTCTGTTCTTCCTCTCAGCGATGCAATTCGTTGAGTGTCCTTGGTGCTGAGAAATTGTGCTCAATTCCCTGATCATCACAAAATCTAGAAAATTTCTCATTTTGAAATTCACCCCATGATCTGATCTGATAGACACAATGCTGAACTTCTGATCTTTCTGAACTTTCTTACTGAAGCTTACAAAACTTTCAAAAGTATCATCTTATGATCTAGGAATGATACCCATGTAAATCTTGAGTAGTCATCAACTATGACAAATCCAAAATTCTTTCCTCCAAGACTGGTAGTCCTCATTGGCCCAAATAGATCCATATGAAGGAGCTCCAAGGGTTTGAGGTGGTCACCACCGTCTTGACTTGAAGGAGACCTTGGTGTGCTTACCCTTAGCACAAGGTTTACATACACTTTCCAACTTTGTACTTACCTTAGGTAGACCTGCACAAGATTCTTCTTTAGTAATTTTCTCATGCCATCTATGCTGCAGTGTCCAGTCGTCTGTGCCATAATTCTGTGGATTTATTTTTATTTGCCGCCAGGCAAACATTTTGAACCTTGAGTTCTTCAAGATAGAGCACATACAAATTATTTTCTCTATTAGCTTCGAAGATGACTGTTCCATCCTTTAGTATACTGCACTTTGACTCTTGAAATTGATCTGATGGCCTCTGTCGCACAGCTGGCTAATGCTAATGAGATTGTGCTTCAATCCTTTGACTAGTAGCACATCTTCTATGACTGTTTTTCCTTTGTTTTCCACAGAGCCACTGCCTATTACAATTCCTTTCCCATTATCTCCATAGGTAACTGTTCCATCTTCAGCTTGGAGATGAGAGAACAACTTCTGGTTTCCTGACATGTGTCTTGAGCACCCACTATCCAAATACCATTTGTGCTCGAGGGTTATCCTGAATAAAGACATCAAGCTTTAGGTACCCAAATTCTTTTGGGTCCTGATTGGTTAGTATCATTAACTTTATCTTTTAATATCCATTTTTTTTGTCTTGTTGGGCATGTAGTTTTAATATGTCCTAACTTATTGCAGTGACTACAGTAGGATAACTTAGTCACTTTTTCTATGTATTTAAAATCAGCTTTGTATGCTATATCTTGTTCGGGTACAAATTTGGTGTTGGATATTTTTAGGATAGAACTTGGTTTCTTCATTATCTGGGGGTGTATATCCTAATCCATTTTTCTTCTTATCTGATCTCCTCGCACCTTTTAATATTAGAGAGTTTTTACCATTAGTAAATTTTTCTAGTGTGCTTGATAGTTTATCATTTTCTTCATTTAAGTTTTCAATTTCTTTCCTTAATTCATCAGTACTTTCATGTTTTTCTAGTTTAGTTATTTGTTCATTTTTAACCTTTAGGTCTTCACATAACAGTTCATTTCTTCGTTTAAGTTCAATTATTTGACTTTCTAATTATTCATTTTCTGATTTTAGATCTGAGTTTGTATTTTCTATACAGACTATATTTTTCTTACTTATTTTTAATAGTTTAGTTACTTCTTTATACTTTTCATAAAGTTCATTGAAAGCCTCTTCTAAACTATCGGAGTCTGAACCATTGCATAAATCAAAAGATAAGTCAAAAGTTACCTTTTCTTCAGTGTTTGCCATGAAAGCCAAGTGGGCTTTTTCTTCATCACTGTAGGAGCTCGACTCACTATCTGAGTCGCTACTATTTTCCCATGCTGCTGCCATTGCTTTCTTTTTGAACTTTCTAAACTTCTTGGACTGTCCTTCTTCCTGAATTCTGATTTCTTTAACTTAGGACACTCAGTCTAATGTGTCCTGGCTTCTTACATTCGTAGCAAATGGGTTCTCCTTTCTTCACTTCTTTTCCATCTGGTTTCTTGAAGTCCTTATTCCTTTTGAAATACTTTCTACCAGATTGAGACTTTTTCTTTTTAGCCAAGATTCGTTGTAACCTTCTGGATAACATAGCTTCTTCATTTTCGCTGTGCATTACTTTCACTTTCAGCTGAGCTTGCTTCTGGTGAATCTTCTTCAGCTTTTAAGGCGTTGGAGTGCTTCTTTCTGCTAGAGGACTCTCCTAGCCGTTCCATATTGATTTCATGGGCCATAAGAGACCCAATGAGTTTTTCTACAGACATTCTCTTCAGATCATTAGCTTCTTCTATTGCTGTGACTTTTGGAGTCCATGAGGACGGTAAGGATCTAAGTATCTTTCTTACCATATCTCCCATTTCATATACTTTCCCCAGGCTAGCTAGTCCATTTGTGATGTCAGTGAACCGACTGAACATTTGGGTTATGGACTCACATGATTGCATCTGAAATCTTTCATATTGAGTGACAAGAATATCAATTCTTGTTTCCTTCACTTTGTCTGTGCCTTCATAAGTGATCCTGAGCTTTTCCCACATTTCCATTGATGATTTGCAAGCTGAAACTCTGTTGAATTCCTTCTTACTTAGAGCACAGCATAGGATACTTTTTGCTTTGCAATTCAGGGAAACCTTCTTTCTGTCATCATCTGTCCATTGTGCTTTCTCATTTGTGACTAACAGATCACCTTCTTCTACTATGGACCAAATTTGATAGTCGTGTCCTTGTAAAAAGTATTCATTCTGGTCTTCCAGTAAGGGTAATCTTCACCATCGAAGAGAGGGGTCGGTTGACTGACTGACCTTCGAAATTACCTTGGGCTGCCATGGATCTTTACTCTTCAGATCGTTGGATCCTTTCTTTGTCGAAGATATTAGCTCTGATACCACTTGTTGCCCTGTGACAAGCCCAGAGGGGGGTGAATGGGTTTTTATAAATTCAATCTAGGAGATACCTGTAACCAAAAACAATCACACAAACGATCTTCGAACTACGTTAGTTACTCGTTAGTTTAAATAACAATTACGCAATGAAGACAATCACACAACACAAGGATTATCCTGGTTCGGACTTCCTTTTCTTAGGAGTCCTACGTCTAGTCCCTGAGCAACAACTCAGGATTGCACTAACTAGGGTACAGTCCCCCTAAGGACGCTACAACACCCAGCTCAGCTGGTCTTCCTTCACACACGAAGGGAACAACACCCTGGATGCCACAAGGTCTTCCTTTACAACCAAAGGGAGCAACACCCTAGATACCACCAGGTCTTCCTTCACACCCGAAGGGAACAACACAAAGAAGAATGAAAAAGACTTTTACGCCCCTAGATCCAGCTTTTGATAAGAGAGGATCTGAAGCAACTAGAACTGAGAGCGAAGAGATTATGGACCATTCACACTCTCAGAACTGTACAGGCTCTCTCATGATTTTTACAAGAACTAGCGGAGAGCAAGAGAGCAAAGAGCAAAAACCGAGTGAAGGATCTTGGCTCTTGATTTTCTTGAGAAGAATTTGAAAATAGTCTCTAGATCATTTGCTTATATTCTTCTGTCTTGTATATATATCTTCAATTTGAAATCTAGTCGTTGAAGAGATCGTTGTCTCTCTCTTGAGTAGCCGTTAGACTGAATGACATCTGGAGTCTTGGAAGCTTCCTGTCACAGTCTTTTGATCACTTGAGCACGCAAAGAGATGAGATCTTCACAGAGATCCATTGGCTTCTATTTGTCTAACGTTGTACAATGAAGCTACATCAAAGGTCTGCACAGATGTCAAGCTCAAACAGCAGACAGATAGGCTGTCTCTGATATCAATCAACGTCAGTAGCAATAGTCAAGAAAATAGTAATACCAACTGGCTTAAGTCTAAAGGACGTTATCAGAATAAGCACGATAAAGGAAGATATAGTCTGCATGCATGCAGAGATACGTTCAGATCTCATAAATGCAAAAGCGTCAGAGAGATGTCTACGTGGATTTTGACTGGTCAATGCTTTAAGATGAATAAGATAACAAAATTTGAAGTTGAAGACTATATGACTTATGAAATCGTTATGAGTTATAGCAAATCGTTCTATAACAAAGGATATAAGAAATCATTATGAATTATGGCAAGTCATTTTGATTCTAAAGAAATCGATGTGAAACACTTAACAAATCGTTACACAAAGCAAGTCGTTATGAATCCTAAAGAAATCGTTGTGAGTCATGAACACTTATCAAGTCGTTATGAACTCTAAAGAAATCGTTGCGGCTAGCAAGTCGTTACGAGTATCAAAGAAATTGTTACGAGAACTAAAGAAGTCATTGCGTCTATCAAGTCGTTACGAGTATCAAAGAAATCGTTACGAGAACTAAAGAAATCGTTGCGGCTATCAAGTCGTTACGAACTTCAAAGAAATCGTTGTGATAACTTATGAAGTCATTACAACAAGCAAGTCGTTGCGAGTTGTAAAGAAATCGTTATGATCATTTTTGAAGTCGTTACAACAAGTAAGTCGTTGCGAGTTCTAAAGAAATCGTTATGATAACTTATGAAGTCGTTACAACAAGTAAGTCGTTGCGAGTTCTAAAGAAATCGTTATGATAACTTATGAATTCGTTACAACAAGTAAGTCGTTGAGAGTTCTAAAGAAATCGTTATGATAACTTATGAAGTCGTTACAACAAGCAAGTCGTTGTGACATCGACTTGATTGAAACGACATGACTTTTCAGTCTTATAAGAGAATCATTATGAACTTTAACAGAAATCGATATGGACTTAGAGAAATCTCATGTTGAAAAGATTAAAGCTTCAGAGTAGTAATGCATACCTTTATTGGCTTGTTTGACTTCGGTAATTTTTCCTGTACTTAAGACTTATGAGATATTCAGCAGATATAATTGATAAATTCTTGTTTGGTTTTGTTAATCATCAAAATATGTATATATATACAATTAATTAAAATTGCATGGGGACAGACTGATCATCAGTCTTATCCGAGACGGTTGTGTTGCTTTCCTGGCTTCCGTTTGTGCCTCGGACTCGGGTGAGTTGGCTGTTTCTGACGTGCCAGTTGTTTGTGAGTTTGCTGACGTGTTTCCGGAGGATCTACCTGGGTTGCCGCCTAAGCGGGAGGTAGATTTCTCCAATGAGTTGCTTCCGGGGACGATGCCTGCGTCCAAGGCACCGTACCAGATGGCGTCGGCGGAGCTGCGGGAGTTGAAGCGCCAACTAGAGGAGTTGCTTGTGTTGGGCTTCATTCGTCCTAGCCGCTCGCCGTGGGGAGCGCCTGTGTTGTTTGTGAGGAAGAAGGATGGTAGCCTGAGAATGTGTATTGATTATCGTCAGCTGAATAAGGTTACCGTGAAGAATAAGTATCCTTTGCCCAGGATCAGTGACTTGTTTGACCAGTTGCAGACAACTTCAGTGTTCTCGAAGATCGACTTGAGGTCGGGTTACTAGCAGTTGCGGATTCGGGAGTCAGACGTTCGGAGATCAGCTTTTCGCACCCGCTATGGCCACTTCGAGTTTGTCGTGATGCCTTTTGGGCTCACGAATGCCCCAGCAGCGTTCATGGAGATGATGAATAGTGTTTTCAACGAGAACATGGAGTGGTTCGTGGTGGTGTTCGTCGACGACATCCTGGTGTACTCAGCGACGACGGAGGAGCACGAGGTTCATTTGAGACTGGTTTTGCAAACTTTGAGGAGTCACCAACTTTATGCCAAGTTCAGCAAGTGTGAGTTTTGGCTAAAGGAGGTGCACTTCCTTGGGCACGTTGTTCTGGTGCAGGTGTGGCGGTCGATCCCGCCAAGGTTGAGGCCGTTGTTTCTTGGGGCCAGCCCACTTCAGTTGCTGAGGTTCGCAGTTTCCTGGGGCTGGCAGGCTACTACAGGAGGTTCGTGCAGGACTTCGCCAGAGTTGCAGAGCCTTTGACCCGTTTGACCAGGCGGGAGACCCGGTTTGTGTGGACGACAGAGTGCGAGCAGAGTTTCCAGGAGCTGAAGAGTTGGCTGACTTCAGATCCGATCCTTGTTGTTCCTTCTAGCACTGGCAGCTTTGTTGTCTACACAGACGCTTTGGGTACTGGTTTGGGTGCTGTGTTGATGCAGCACGGTCGAGTAGTTGCCTATGCTTCTCGTCAGCTGAAGAAGCATGAGCAGAACTACCCGACACACGACCTGGAGCTTGCAGCGGTCGTGTTTGCCCTGAGGTTGTGGAGGCACTACTTGTACGGTGAGGTGTTCGAGGTCTTCACCGACCACCGCAGCTTACAGTATGTCTTCACGCAGAGGGATCTCAACCTCAGGCAGCGCAGGTGGCTCGAATACTTGAAGGACTATGACTTTAGTCTTTCCTATCACCTAGGGAAGGCTAATGTCGTGGCAGATGCTTTGAGTAGGAGAGCCCACTTGAGTTCTTTGTTGGTTAGACACTGGAGACTCCTGGAGGACGCCGCTCAAAGTGTGTTTGTACCGTCGAGCCTCCGGGAGAGGACAGTGGCAGCCGTCCTGACCGTTCGTCCATGGATCTTTCAGCAGGTACTTGAGGCTCAGTGTGCAGATGAGGACTTGGCAGACGTGTTGCGGTTGCCCAAGGTAGCACTGGACGAGGACAGCGAGGTTCGTTTCCGAGGCAGACTCTACGTTCCAGAGGACGCCAGGGAGGAGGTACTGTTCGAGGCTCACCGGTCGCGATACTCTATTCATCCAGGCTCTACCAAGATGTACCATGACTTGAGGGTACTCTTTTGGTGGCCGGGGATGAAGAGAGATATCGCTGAGTTTGTTTCGCGTTGCCTTACCTGCCAACAGGTGAAGGCAGAGCACCAGCGTCCTGGTGGTGAGTTGCAGTCGCTTCCCATTCCATTTTGGAAGTGGGAGCATATCACCATGAACTTTGTTTCTGGATTACCTCGTACCTCTCAGGGGCACAACATCGTTTGGGTCATCGTTGACAGGTTGACGAAGACCGCTCACTTTCTTCCAGTCAGAGCAGCTTGGTCAGTTGACAGACTTGCTCGGTTGTTTGTGGACAGAGTGGTGCCTTTGCACGGAACCCCGGTCTCTATTGTTTCAGATAGAGATCCGAGGTTCACCTCTCGTTTCTGGCACAGCTTTCAGCGGGCACTTGGCACTGAGCTGAGGCTGAGTTCGGCGTACCCCCCATAGACAGACGGGCAGTCTGAGCGGACTATACAGACCCTCGAGGACTTGTTGAGAGCGTGTTGCCTAGACTGGGGCGGCACGTGGGAGTCGCACCTTCCCATGGTGGAGTTTTCCTATAATAATAGTTTTCACTCTAGCATCGGGATGGCGCCCTACGAGGCTCTGTATGGTCAGCTGTGCAGAACACCGTTGCACTGGCAGGAGGTTGGTGAGAGGCAGTTGCTGGGTCCAGAGCTAGTTCAGCAGTGTGCAGACTCGGTGAGGCTGATCCGGCAGAGGTTGCAGACAGCGCAGAGCAGACAGAAGAGCTACGCCGACGTCCGCAGAAGACCGCTTCAGTTCGAGGTTGGCGATAGAGTGTTCCTTCGGATCTCGCCTACCAAAGGCGTTCTCAGGTTTGGGAAGAAGGGCAAGCTCAGCCCGAGGTTTGTTGGCCCTTTTTCCACCCTGGAGCGTGTGGGCGAGGTCTCTTACCGGTTAGCCCTTCCGTCCGAGTTGGCAGGTGTTCACAACGTCTTCCATGTTTCGCAGCTGAGGAAGTACATGCCAGATCCGTCGCATGTGCTCAACTACTCGCAGCTTGAGGTCGCCCCCGACTTGTCCGTGCCGGAGTACCCAGTTAGAGTGGTGGACCGCAGAGTGCAGCAGCTTCGCAGGAGGAGTATCCCACTCGTCAAGGTGGTTTGGGAGCACCGCGCTGGTGGCGAGGCCACTTGGGAGCGTGAGGACGAGATGCAGGAGCAGTTTCCTTACTTGTTCGAGTGACAGGTATGCTGTTTTACTTTTGTCCCCCTGGTTTCGCCCTGAATTTCGAGGATGAAATTATATTTTTTGTTGGTTAGATTGTAACATCCCATGTTACCCTGACCAGTCGCCCTCCGTCAAGGGTAGCGACACCCTGTCTGTCGCCTTCTGAAGGCGACAGGGTGGTGGTCGCGTTCTACTTGGGAACGCGACGGCCAGGCTGTCGCTTTCTCTCTGCTGCCAGCAACATGCGACTTTGTCGTTTTGCTGTCTGAAGAGAGGTGACAGGTGTCAACCTGTGACAGTGGGAAGGCGACGGGTCCTCCGTCGCGACCTGGTGTCAGGCCTGCATGGCTGACACGTGGCGAGGTCGCTGGTCAGCTTGACCATTAACCAAGGGATAGCGACAGGATGTATGTCGCCTTCAGTAAAGGAAGGCGACGCACCCCCTGTCGCGTTCTCATGTTCAAAGGTTTAAGTGCCCAAGCTGTGAGAACAAGCCCCAATTCGGCCTTCTCTCCGAGAAAACTCTTCTTCTCCGGCGAACTGGAGCTTGGGAGCTCCGTGGAGCTTGGGAGGAGCTTTCTTGGCTCTCTTGCAAGGTAGGTTGATGTGTTTCGTGAAGGATCGAATGAATGTGTGGAAAAGATCTAGAAGGGGGGGATGAATAGATCTTAGCCACTTTTGCAGAAGCTTAAGCAATTTGAAAACTATTTAGAATCAGAGGCAATGTTATCAGTGAAAAACTACAGATCTGATTAAATTTGAGTGAGTTGAAAAACTTAGATGTGAAGCAAGTTGATTAAGTGAATTAAAAACGAATCCTATGCAAGCATCTAGCGGATGAATCAATCAAACCACAGAAGACAAATGCACAAGGATTTTTTTGGTGGTTCGGAAATCACCCAAGTGATTCCTACATCCACCCCTCACAACCCGTGAGGCTTCACTAACACAACTGGGATACACACCCAAAGGAGCCTAACAACTCCAACACTTCAGAGCATACAACTCACACAACCTCTAGAGCAAGACTACTCTAGAAACACAGAGCAAGACTGCTCAAACCAACCCTGAGCTTACAACTCAAACTGAGCTCGACGGCTCACAACACCTGAGCACAATGCTCACACTGAAACTGCTAGACACCAACTTAAGACTAAGATCCTCTAGCAACAGATCTAGTCGAAGTTTGAGAACTCTAAAGAGAGTTATGCAGAAGCACTTGCATAATCTCAAAAGATATCTCAGAAGAACAGAAGAAAGGTAAATTGAATTGAAATGCTTCGTTCTTCAGTGTACTCCCTTGTAGAAGCTTGAATTGGGAAGGAACTTGTGAAGTTTGAAGTCCAAGTCGATGCTCTGCAATCTGAGAAATTGGATCTTCCTTGAATTCTTCACCCAAGAGTCTTCTACAGGATCTGCCTCCTTGGAATGCTTCAGAGAAGTCTTCAGAAATCAAATTCCAATTCCCACACCTTGAATGGTGGGAATTGGTCTTCTGGAAGCACTTGGAGAGCAGGGGAAGGAGACACGAGCTCTTCTGGCCGCCAGGAGCTTCTTGGACGCTCTGAGAGAGTTGGGTCCTTCTCACTTGTGAAGGCTGGCCGAAAAGACACTTTATATCCTTAGGATTCCAAAGATACCCTTTTGGGGTACAAGGGCACGCTTTCCTAGGAAGATTCTGATCGCCCTAGAGGGACACGTGGCAGCCATCAACTTTTAGGATGAAAAGTTTTCGTAGTGTGTCGACCTGCCCTGGTGGTAGTGTCGACACACTGTTCAGAATATGTAGAAGGCTGTTCTGGGAAGAGGGTCCCGTGTCGACCTACTCTGAGAGTGTGTCGACCTGCTATCCCAAATCTGCAAACTAGCTGTTCTGGGAACTGGGTCTAGTGTCGACCTGCTCTGAGAGTGTGTCGACCTGCTGACCCAATTCTTCAAACTGGCTGTTCTGGAAACAGGATCTAGTGTCGACCTGCTCTGAGAGTGTGTCGACTTGGGTAGGCTTGATTTCTGAAAAACTGCCACTCGTGTCGACACACTCTTGACATGTGTCGACACAGTCTCAACATTTTTACCCATTTTGCCTTTGAATATGTGTTGATGTGTCGACACCATTGATGGGTGTGTCGACTCATCTTTTGCATAAAAATGTTTGTACCTGAAAAATGAACACATATATCATTAGTTAAATGATTTGTCATGACCATAAATGATAAATGTGGTTTGAAAAATACTTTTTGAACATGAATTTCAGGTATGATGTTTTTGACATGTTTCAATTAAATTGCTTTAAGAACACTTCTTATCATCATCCAAATAGGAGGGAAATGATATGAATTTGCATTCAACCCAACAATCTCCCCCTTTTTGATGATGGCAACATTAAATCCATATTCCATGTGGTTTTGATGAAGTGTGATTTTAAGCAATTTTTTATTGTTTAAATTTGTGTTTTCCTTTTTGTTCATACTTGTCAAGGACCTTTTGATGTTGTTCAGTAACAATTGATGATGTGTTGTGAGATACAGTGTTACTTGAAATTAGAAATTTTGTGCACACAAGTCAAACAATTGGACAAGTATTCAAACACAAAGACAAAGATTTGCATTCAGAATCACAATACTTTGCATTGAAGCCAAAACAACCATTTCATTTCATTCAAAAGATCATTACATCAAAATATTGCATTCAAGTCATTCATTCTTCTCCCCCTTTGCCATTATCAAAATAAATGTACATTAGGTAGAAAATGGAGGAGGAGGAATTGGAGCAAGAAGAAGTTCAATGTCTGACAGTCTTTTCTCCATGAAGTTCAGGCTAGACTTGATTTGATCTTGAATGGTTATCATTTTTGTGCTTAAAAAGTGTTCCATTCAATCTGAATTTTCTAGCAAAGTGGCCTGAAGTCTGGTTAGATCAGCTGCACTGTTTTGTGAGGAAGATGATGAGCCAGCTGACCAACCAGGTCTGCATTATCTTGAACTCCTTGGTCAAATCTGTAAGCTGCCTGTCAATGTGCTCATTGAAGTTCCTCATACTTTCTAAATCATCCACAAAATGAGCAAATGACAATCTGGTGCTGGAAATCTCATGCATGTTTGCTTAGTGTTGAAGACATCTGCTTGGGAATTTGCAAAATTCCCTGAAGAACTTTCTCCAACTTGTCTTGATGCTCTTGAGCTCAATATAGGAATCTCCCAGAGTGCCTATAAGTCTGTTAATCTCTGAGCTGCATAATCTGAAGCTGCCTTCTGCTCAATAAATTGGCTGACACGTGGTTCTCTAGTCTTTGAACTCTCAATTCAAATTGGTCTGACATTGTTTGAATGGTGAAGTTCAATGTATCAAATTTGGCATTGAGGAAAGAGAACAAGTCTGGTGGAATTGAGGATCCACCAGAAGAGTGGAAGATTGGAATGTAGAGGGGAAATGTGGAGGTTCAAAAGGATGTGGCAAGGAAGAGGAAGGATCATCCTGAGGTGGAATAGGAGTTTCAAGCTGAATGCCACCTTCAGGAGGGATATGAGGCTGATCCTCATCCATTAGAGGTTGATCCTCTGGCAAGTGAACTTGTTCCTCTTGAACTTGAGGCTGATCCTCATGAGGTGGAGGCTGATCCTCCTGATTTTGGTCTCCTTGAGCTGGAGGCTGGTCCTCTTGTGCTTGGGGCTGATCCCCTTGAACCTGAGGCTGGTCCTCCTGAGCTTGAGGGGCCTCAACCACAATTGGTCCTCTTCTAATCTGATTTCCCTCCAATCTAAATCCCATAAACTTCTGGATATTCTTAAAAGTGTAGATGTTTGACTTGGAATGGATTGGGATTTTTCATTTTCCAAGGCACACCAAAGTGCTTGAACACTGAGGTCAGATGTGCTCCATAAGGAAGTGATCTCTTTAGGTCTGTCCTTGTTGTTTCAGCTATGATTTGATAGAGAATCACATGGAGGTTGATCTTGATGTCTTTCACCATGCAATAGAGGATGAACCTCTGATGTCTGTCAACCTATCCCTCCCACCACCTTGAGGGGTAATTATGGTGGTCAAAATGTGGTGGATGACCCTTAACACAGGTGGAAAGGTATTTGCATTGAACCTGTTACATAGGTCTGTTGGGATCTGATTCATCTGCAGGAGGCCTGTCAAGATGGAGTATGCTTCATGTAAATCAAATTCAAACTCATGGTAGTCTGCCCCTTCATCTGGTACTTTGAAAATGGAGGCAGCTACGCAGTAGGCATGTCTATGGCTATTCCCTTGACTTTGGATTCATACCCTTCGTCTGTGCAAGTGAGGTTCTTGTAGAAACTTCTAACTAGTCTTGGATAGCAGACTTGAAATTCAGAAATAAAGGGTATCCAAGATTGAAAGGAAAAGTAGGTTGAATTTCAGGAAGGGAGTCTGCTAGTTGGATGTCTGAAAGGTCTATTATTCTTGGCTTCAAAATCAACTTGGCTGCACTTACGGATTCTGAGGGAATATCCTCTGAGACTCAGAAGAAAAAGAGGAAGATGATTCCTCAGGATGGTCAGAGGAATCGCCCGAAATCTCTGGTCTAGGGTTTGAACATTACCACCTCTGCCTGAAGTGGAGGTCCTGCCACGCTTGGAAGCCCTCAGAGGTGCAGAAGAAGAGGCAGGATCATTTCTCCTCTTTGTTCTTCTTTCCATCTGTTCAACTGGAACCTGTGCCGGAACTGGCCTTGAAGAGGCGCTGATCTTGCGCCACGGCGGGGACCCAACTGCGGACCATGGTGCAAGAGGAGTGGAATTAGGAGAGGAAATGGAAGAATGGAGAGATGATGGAAGGGATGAGAGCTAGAGAGAAATTTGAGAGGAATTCTTGCCGGAAAGGAGTGGAAATGAGGCCGTCGGGTCGACCTAACGCCCAAAAGGATTGCAGTGGTACACTGCCCCGCAGGAACAACAAGGGTTTAAGGTGAACCCGAAAGGTTGAAAAGGGTCTGGCAAGGAAGAAGAAGGTGTCGACACATGAGGAAGGGTGTGTCGACCTGATGGGGTTGTGTGTCGACACGAGAGAGGATTGTCGACACACCTTTGAGAGAAATTTGAATCTTTGAGAGGAAATTTTTGAAAAAATTGGGGACATCTTTATAATGATAAATAATGAGAGGAATTATCATTTCAAGGATTTTAAGAGGCTAAAAATTCATTTGTTGTATTTGCAAAAATTCATCACAGTTCAAGTGTTTCAAACAATTTCCAACAGGATATTAGCATTCCAAGACTGAATCAACAAAATGATAAATTGAGGGATATAATGTATCTAACAATCAATCAAAAACTACCATGTTTCTCAATTTTCAAGAATTAAAGATGTCATCTAGACTAAATACAGTTGTGTTGAAAGTAAAACACAAACTTAAAGAACAACTGATGAAGGAGGAAGATGATTCTTTCTAACAAATCTCCAATAACTTTCATATTTTTGTTCTTTAACAAACTATCAAATGATATAAATCTCTTTCACTCAAGTACTAGTGCTTTTACACACCATAGTCCCTGGATACTTAAGATTTAATCATTGTCAAGTCTCAAAGGGGTAAATGATGACCTTTTGACATGAAAAATACGTGTTGTAGACGCCAATATTTTCAGTTACTCAGTCATCATCAAAAAGCATAGCACATAATTGCTTAATTTTGAAGTTATTTTCAATTGGATCCCCTTTGAACAGAGTTAGCAATAATGCCTCATGACATACATAGCACTTCATTCATTGTGAAGGTGTGCAGTTTCTCAGCACAGATGCCATTGCTCTGTTGGATTTTACAAGATTTTGGAGAGTTTGTGAGATAGAATTCAAATACATCCAGTCATCAGTTGCAAACAAGGAAATGTTTTAAGTTCAAGGCACAAATTGTCATTTAGTTAGGAAGAGATCTGAAGTCTGTGGATTGAGAGACATAGTTGTAAGTTGATTAAAAAAATATAATATATCACTCAAGGTTCATTTTGTGACTCTAGACTTTAGAATGAGGACATCATGCAAGGAATTGATGAAATGCAAGAAGGGTTTTGAAATTTGCAAAAAGATGACTTGTGAATTTTCTAGCTCCCCCTGAGATGATGATTTCAACCATTTTTCATCAAAATAAAGATATGCATTTTTGAAATCAGAAAGAGATTTTCTTCTTGGACAACAAGAACTTCTCCTCACCAATTGCATATTCATTTCTTGGTACTTGGCGGAGATAAGCTCTCACGCATAGTGAAAGTGTCCAGACAAGCATAACCTGTCCTTCTCCAAGTCACCATTTGATATACCAAGAGATTTCAATACAATAAGAGTTGAAGAATTTATTGCCAAAAGGAAATGGAAGTGAAAACTGTGCAAGTTTTGAAATCAGAAAAGAAATTCTCTTTGAACAATAAAAGCTCCCCCTCAACTATTGCATATTAACTTCTTAGTACTTGGCGGAGATATGTTCTCACGCATAGTGAAAGTGTCCAGACAAGCATAACCTGTCCTTCTCCAAGTCACTATTGATATACCAAGAAGTTTCAACACAATCAGAAGTGGAGAATTTATTGTAAAAAGGGAAATGGAATTGAAAGTGAGAGAGATATGAGCAATGTAGCTTGAGGAAGCAGGAGTTATGAAATGCAAAGAACTCCCCCTTAGACAATGCATAGCACTCAACCCAAACCTTAAGAGAGATCAAGAAGGTGGACATTTACAAAGACCAAGTTCTCTCCTTAATGATGAAAATCTGTTTTCAGGAAGGGGTTTAGTGAATATGTCTGCAATTTGTTTTTCAGTTTCAATAAAATGGAGTTCAAAAGATTTCTTTGCAACCTCATCTCTCAAGAAATGATGCCTAATTTCAATGTGTTTTGTTCTGGAGTGCTGAATGGGGTTTTAGACAAATTTATGGCACTAGTGTTATCACATAGGATGGGTACACACCCTAAATCTTGGTTGTAATCAAGAAGTTGATGTTTCACCCAGAGAATCTGAGTTCCACATCTACCTGCAGCAACATACTCAGCCTCTGTTGACAGAGCAACTGAATGTTGCTTCTTAGAAGCCCAAGAAATAAGGCACCCACCTAGAAATACACACAAGCCACTTGTGCTTTTTCTATCTAACTTACACCAGCATAATCAGCATCACAATAGGCAAACAATTCTAACTTGCAACCAGCAGGATACCAAATTCCTAAGTCACATGTTCCAACAAGATATTTAAAAATTCTTTCACAGCAAGCATATGACTTTCTTTAGGATTAGATTGGAATCTAGCACATAAGCACACACAAAACTGAATATCAGGTCTAGAAGTAGTAAGGTAGAGCAGAGAGCCAATCATACCTCTGTAGGTCTTGGATCAACTGACTTACCAGATGGGTCTTCTTCTAGCTTAACATTTATTGCAATGGGTGTGCTTGAGTGTTAAGGTTCTGAAAGTCAAACCTTTTCAGTAGCTCCTTGAATATTTGGTTTGACTAATGAAGATTCCTTCAGTTGTTTGGTTCACCTGCAATCCCAAAGAATGTTAAATCTCCCATTAAGCTCATTTCAAATTCATTCTTCATTTGATTTGAAAATTCAGTGCAAAGGCCTTTATTAGTTGATCCAAATATATGTCATCAACATAAATTTGGACAACAATTATTTGATTTTTTACTGTTTTGTGAACAATGTTTGATCAACATTACCTCTGGAATATCCTTTCTCAAGTAAAAAGGAACTCAAACGATCATACCAAGCTCTTGGAGCTTGTTTAAGACCATAGAGTGCCTTATAAGCTTGAAAACATGGTTAGGATATTTTCATTTTCAAATCCAGGAGGTTGTTCAAAAAAACATTTTCCTTTATATATCCATTTAGAAATGCACTTTTGACATCCATTTGAAAGACTTTGAATTTCATGGAGGATGCAAAAGCAAGGAAAATTCTCACAGCTTCTAGTCTAGCTACAGGGGCATAAGATTCTTCAAAGTCAATTCCAATTCTTGGTTATACCCCTTTGCAACTAGCCTAGCTTGTTTTTATTACTTGACCAGCTTCATTCAATTTATTTTTGAAAAACCATCTAGTGCCAATCACAGTTGGTCACTAGGTCTAGGCACTAATTCCCACACTTGATTTCTTTCAAATTGATGAAGTTCATCATGCATAGCATTAATCCAATCAGAACTGGATAAGGCTTCATCAATTGACTTGGGTTCAATTTGGGAAATTAGAGCTAGTGAGTCTTCTTCAATGTTTTGCAAGAAGGATGATCTGGTCCTAACTCTATCATTTAAGTTGCCAACTACACTGTCTAATGGGTGATCTCTTAGAAAACGAGGTTCAGAAATTACCTGTTGAGAAGTGCCCTCTTCTGGAGCCATATTACCTGAACCACTTGAAGATGGTGAGTTGTTGTTCAGGTTCTCTTCAATGTTGTTAATCTCCTCAACGGTTGGTGAAGAATCCACAATGAGGTCATCCTCTTCATTGTCTTGTTTTTCCCTGCAAGATTTAGAATCATTAGTGGAAAAGGAATTTTCATCAAAAATAACATGTGGTGATTCTTCAACATTTTGGTTTTCAATATGTACACTTTGAAAGCCCTTGACACTTCTGAATAGCCAAGGAAGATAGCTTCCTGACTCTTAGCATCAAACTTGTCAAGGTTTTCTGTTGTTATTGTGTACAAAACACTTGCACCCAAAAGTTTTGAAGTAAGCAACAGTTGGCTTTTTGTTTTTCAACAATTCATAGGGGGTTTTTCTGATCTTTGGTCTGACCAAGGCTCTGTTTAGGATGTGATTGGTTGTGTTAACAGCTTCAGCCCAGAAGGATTTGGGCAGATTACTCCCTAAGAGCATGGATCTAGCCATTTCCACAAGAGTTCTATTCTTTCTTTCCACAACTCCATTTTGTTCTGGAGTCTAGGTGAGAAAACTTGTGAAATATTTGCAATTCAGCACATAGATCAGAAAAGGATGTGTTATCAAATTCACCCCCATGATCAGTTAAAATGTTTTTAATTTTAAATGGATAAGTTGTTAAGATAGTGGTACAGAAATTCCTGAATTCAAGGCATGCATCACTTTGTGGGATAGAAAAATAACCAGGTAAATCTAGTAAAGTCATCAATGATTACAAACCCATCTCTTGCCACTTAGGCTTAGAACTCTTGTTGGCCCAAAGAGGTCCATGTGAAGAAGTTCTAGTGGCTTAGATGTGAGTACTTCATTGAAGGCTTTAAAGGATTTCCTAGTTTGTTTTCCTTTAGCACAGATCCCACAAATTTGACCTTCAACACTAGAAAAAGATTCAGGAAGACCTTTAACCAGATTCAATCTTAACAACTTATTCAAAGTTCTGAAACTTGCATGGCCAAGTCTTTTGTGCCAAGTCCATGCAATTTCATCTTTATTTGCAACAAACAAAGATTTTCAGAAAATTTTTATTAAGGTTGATCATGTAGACATTGTTTTCTCTTTTTCCACAGAATTTGATTTTGTCAGTTGATGAATCATTATTTTGCAAAAATCAGATTCAAACACAACTTTGTGACCTTGTCACATAGTTGGCTAATACTGAGCAAGTTATAATCAAGTCCATCAACTAACAAAACATTATCTACTGAGTTTGAAGAGTTTGACCAACCTTACCAGATCCAATGATCTTTCCTTTATTTTTACCTCCAAAGGTGACTGACCCTCCCTCCTTTTCAATTAGACAGGAAAATTGGCTCTATCTCCAGTCATGTGCGTGAACACCCACTATCAAGAAACCAAACATTGGTGTTGGGTGCACGACCTTCCTGCACAAAGATCAATGGAGAGAAGATTTTGGTACCCAAACAGAGTTGGGACCATCAGTATGATTTAGCACAGATATCAAATCCTTTCTCACCCAAATTTGATTTGTTTTAGATTTTTGTTTTGTTACTTTGGTGTTTTCAGCCTTTTTTGTTTGTTCTTTCTTTTGGAATGAAAGCACCAAGATCTTTGTTTTGGTTGGAGGAGAGTTTTTCACTTGAAAATTTGAGTTCAGAGGAGGAGGTGGAATCCATGGATTGTGTTGGTACATCCAGAAATTTGGATAAGAGTATTGAGGATAATACCAACAGGGATTTTCATACCATGGTTCCAAGGATTAATCCAATCTTCTTGAAGTGTTGTCTTGGAGGTCCAAGGTTTTTCATGGATTATTTCTTTTCCCTTTTTCTTATTTTCAGATTTTTTATTTGAATTTTTGGTTTTTGGTGTTGAGCAGGTCGACCTCTCCTGTACAGGTGTCGACCTGATAGTCTTCTTTATTTTTGGGTTTTGATTTGTTTTGAGTTTTTGTTTTTTTTGGGGTTTTGTTTGCTGTTTGTTGAATTTCAGTGTTTTCCAGATTAGGACCCTTGACAAAATTAATTAGTGGTGCTTTTCCCTTTTTCACCAGATTTGTCTTTTTGGGGTTCTTCTTGTTGAATCCTAATCCATGAGATGTGGTTGTCATGTTGGATCCTAGCAATGCCTCTAGGTTATCTTGGCCTTTTGTGAAGGTTTGGATAACCTCCTCCCTTTCTTTAGCTGGTTTTTAAGAACTTCAATTTCTTCAATTTCTGTTGTTTTTTTGTTTTTCAATTTCCAGCTTTTCATTTAAGTTTCTGAATTCTTGGGAGGCCTTTTGAGAGGCAAGTTTCAGTTCATCAATTAGGTTTAGGAGATTCTCTTTTCTTCAAGCAAGTCTGTTACTTCAGATTCCAGTTCACAGATTCTATTGTTTGAAGATTGATTATGGTAGAGATTTTCAATTTTCTTTTTGATGTGTTTATTTCTTTTCTCATTTCAGAATATCTTTCAACTAATTCTGCATACACATCCTGCCAATCTTCAACACTATAATCTTCAAAGGAAGTATTTACCTTTCCATCTGTGCTGTTGGCCATGAAGCAAACTTCCTCACTCTCTGAGCTTGAGGACTTCTTCTCTTCTTCCCACTTGTGTTCATCAGACCAAGTGGCTACCATGGCCTTTGGCTTCTTATATTTCTGGAATCTCTTGTGCTTTTCCTTTTTGTCAGGACACTCTCCCTTCATGTGTCCTGGCTTGTTGCACCTGTAACAGATAACATTCTCATCAGGTTTATGATTCTTATTGAAATTGGAAGAGGAAATATTCTTCTTACCTGAGGGAAATTTCTTTTTCCCAGTCATTTTCCCTTTCCTATATTTCAAAAATTTCCTGAATTGTCTGGTCATGAGGGCAATCTCATCCTCATTCGACTCAGATTCTTCAGAACTTGTTTTATCCTGATTTTTATCTTTGTTGCTTGAAGAGGCTTTGAGTGCCATAGGCTTGGTCTTAATGATGTGTTCTTCATTTCTTTTTAAGTTTATTTCATATGTCATTAAAGATCCAATCAATTCATCCAAAGAAATTTTGGACAAATCTTTTGAATCTTCAATAACAGTGGCCTTGGTATGCCAAACTGAAGAAAGTGAACGCAAAATTTTTCTTACCAAGTCTGCATCAGTATACTCCTTACCCAAAGCCTTGAGTCCATTGACTATCACCATGAATCTGGCAAACATTTCAGAAATAGATTCATTAGATTCATCATGAAAAGTTCATATTCTGAAACTAAATATTTGCCTTGGTCTCCTTGACCTGAGATGTTCCCTCATAGAGTAATTCGAGTTTATCCCACATCTTTGGCAGATTTGCACATAGAGATTCTCGAATACTCCTTGGGATGGACAGCACACTGAATCATGTTCATGGCACTATAATTCAGTGTAGCTTTCCTTATCTGTTCCCTTGTCCAGGTATCTTCTTCTCCCTGGTTCTCATAGGGACCCACCTCAACTACTTTCCAGATCTCATAGTTCTGGGCCCTCAGAAATACTTGCATTCTGTTTTTCCAATAAGAATAGTCCAAACCATTAAAGAATGGTGGCCTATTTATGGAATGGCCCTCAGCTATGAAACCCTTTGAGTCCATGACACTTAAGTAAATGCACAGAGAAAGAGTTAAACAACCAAGCAAACAAACAAGCAAACAATCAAACACTCAATACTCAGAAACAAAAAATGCTCAGTTCAAATCAGATCGATGTAAACCGCTCTGATACCAATTGAAGGATCGAAATGAATGTGTGGAAAAGATCTAGAAGGGGGGGATGAATAGATCTTAGCCACTTTTGCGGAAGCTTAAGCAATTTGAAAACTATTTAGAATCAGAGGCAATGTTATCAGTGAAAACTACAGATCTGATTAAATTTGAGTGAGTTGAAAAACTTAGATGTGAAGCAAGTTGATTAAGTGAATTAAAAACGAATCCTATGCAAGCATCTAGCGGATGAATCAATCAAACCACAGAAGACAAATGCACAAGGATTTTTTGGTGGTTCGGAAGTCACCCAAGTGATTCCTACCACCCCTCACAACCCGTGAGGCTTCACTAACACAACTGGGCTACACACCCAAAGGAGCCTAACAACTCCAACACTTCAGAGCATACAACTCACACAACCTCTAGAGCAAGACTACTCTAGAAACACAGAGCAAGACTGCTCAAACCAACCTGAGCTTACAACTCAAACTGAGCTCGACGGCTCACAACACCTGAGCACAATGCTCACACTAAAACTGCTAGACACCAACTTAAGACTAAGATCCTCTAGCAACAGATCTAGTCGAAGTTTGAGAACTCTAAAGAGAGTTATGCAGAAGCACTTGCATAATCTCAAAAGATATCTCAGAAGAACAGAAGAAAAGGTAAATTGAATTGAAATGCTTCGTTCTTCAGTGTACTCCCTTGTAGAAGCTTGAATTGGGAAGGAACTTGTGAAGCTTGAAGTCCAAGTCGATGCTCTGCAATCTGAGAAATTGGATCTTCCTCGAATTCTTCACCCAAGAAGTCTTCTACAGGATCTGCCTCCTTGGAATGCTTCAGAGAAGTCTTCAGGAATCAAATTCCAATTCCCACACCTTGAATTGGTGGGAATTGGTCTTCTGGAAGCACTTGGAGAGCAGGGGAAGGAGACACGAGCTCTTCTTGGCCGCCAGGAGCTTCTTGGAGGCTCTGAGAGAGTGGGTCCTTCTCACTTGTGTAGGCTGGCCGAAAAGACACTTTATATCCTTAGGATTCCAAAGATACCCTTTTGGGGTACAAGGGCACGCTTTCTAGGAAGATTCTGATCGCCCTAGAGGGACACGTGGCAGCCATCAACTTTTAGGATGAAAAGTTTTCGTAGTGTGTCGACTGCCCTGGTGGTAGTGTCGACACACTGTCAGAATATGTAGAAGGCTGTTCTGGGAAGAGGGTCCCGTGTCGACCTGCTCTTCGAGAGTGTGTCGACCTGCTATCCAAATCTGCAAACTAGCTGTTCTGGGAACTGGGTCTAGTGTCGACCTGCTCTGAGAGTGTGTCGACCTGCTGACCCAATTCTTCAAACTGGCTGTTCTGGAAACAGGATCTAGTGTCGACCTGCTCTGAGAGTGTGTCGACCTGGGTAGGCTTGATTTCTGAAAAACTGCCACTCGTGTCGACACACTCTTGACATGTGTCGACACAGTCTCAACATTTTTACCATTTTGCCTTTGAATATGTGTTGATGTGTCGACACCATTGATGGGTGTGTGACTCATCTTTTGCATAAAAATGTTTGTACCTGAAAAATGAAACATATATCATTAGTTAAATGATTTGTCATGACCATAAATGATAAATGTGGTTTGAAAAATACTTTTTGAACATGAATTTCAGGTATGATGTTTTTGACATGTTTCAATTAAATTGCTTTAAGAACACTTCTTGTCATCATCAAAATAGGAGGGAAATGATATGAATTTGCATTCAACCCAACATTTCGGCTTTTGAATGTTCCCCCTTGCTGTTTCCCCTCTCACGTTCTTCATCTCTTGTTGGCATGCGGATGCTCTCAGGGGAGGAGGGGCGCAAGGCTCGTGGGAGGAGGTCCGTGGATCGCCGGAGCTCGGAGGTGGAGGGTTGCTAGCTTACGAGAAGGGCCCTTGAGGTTGGATCTCATCTCGAGGTAGGGAACCCAAACCCTCCCCCTAGATCCACTTGCTAGGATCCTCACCCCCCCCCCCTTCCATGCCTAATCCACCATGCTAGGTTGGTTTCCGCTTTATGTGATTGTGGTTTGGTGTTTTCCCTTGCATGCATGGGTTTGTCTTAAGGTTTGAGGGTTGTTCTCCATGATGAGTGAGATGCATGAGTGTAGCCTAGTTGCATGTTTGTTGGGGTTCTTTGAGGGTGGTTTGAGCTCATTAGAGCATGTTTACTTGCCTACATGCTCCCCTCCCCACGGTTGCGGTTGTGGTGTGGTTGAGGCCCTGAAGAAGGGAGCCTCGATGTTGTGCACTGTGAAGGCGACACCTTTGGTGTCGCCATCAGGTGGCGACACATCGATGCGTCGCCTTCAGGAACTCCTGAAGGCGACAACATCCATGTCGCCTTCTTGGTGGCAACATGGGGGCCGTCGCCTTCTTCCTGCTTTTTCCCCGTTCCGGTTTCAGGGGCTATTCTAGAGCACTAACATGGTTACGACATAGCCTATGTCGCAACCAGATCAGTAGGGTTGCGCCGGCCTGGGTGTCGCCTTCATGAAGGCGACACCAGGCCTGTCGCCTTCTCAGTCAGAGAAGGGACTTGGCAACCTGCTCAGTGTCTTGCTTCCGCTGCGACTTGGTTTTCTCGGCACCTGTGCTGTTTCCTAGTACAGTGCTACTACTAGTTGTTCTCTCTTCGCCCGGTGCTAGGCACTTGAGGGCTTGTCCGCGAGACAGGTTGTTACCGTTACCTGGGACCCCCGGTTCCCGCGCGTCTGTGTCAGAGGGTGTTGCTCCAGACGGCGGGGTTTGCTCGAGTCGTTGACTCCGGTAGCAGTAGGGGAAAATGGTGGGACAGTGACGTGGTCGTTTGTGGAGCTCTCTTAGCTGAGACTGGGACGCCGGTAGTGTGTGACTCGTACGGTGCAGTTCAGCTAGTCCGTTCTCACGGCCTCACTCTACGTGGTTCCGGTACCACCTAGAGGTGCCAGGCGTGGGACCGTAGTCCGGCCAGACTACGGCAGTTTGTGGTTACTTGTGGTTCCGCGTCTCACTCCGACGGGAGGTGTCAGAAATGGACCGTTGGTCGAGGGTAAGACGCGTGGCGCTCCTGACCAGCTGACTAGAGTAGTGTACTGTAGCTAGTGTGCTTGTACAGGCAGTTCGTTGTCTGTGTTTACAGCTGGGTTCTTGTGGTGCCTTGGTTTACACGGGTTTTCCGGTCCCGCCGAGTGGCTTAGACCGACGACTGTGTAGTTTCTTTCACGCTTCCGCACTTTACTCTGTTTAGTAGATTAGACTTTACTGCTTTAATTAATTATTGCACTAGTCTATATATATATGCTTGTGGAACCAGTGGGAGATTGGTAGTCCCTACTGGGCTTCTTCGTGAAGCTCACTCCCTGTTTTGTAGGTGAGACTTCACAGCAGTTCCCTCCGCGGCGTAGCGAGGAGACGGGCCCGCAGTAGCTGGCGTCTCTAGTGGCAGTGTTTCCCCCAGTCTGTACTTCACCCTCGGGGTATGCCCCTAAGGGACGTGTTATTCCTTTTCCTTTCCGCTCTTGTGCTTTTACTACCTTGGGACTTGTACTAGACTTGCACGTTGTGTTAGACTTCTTCTTGCACTAGTTGGTACATCTTTAGTACGTTTGTCTTTACTTACTTTCCGTCACATATCTCGTTAGACCGATCGTTAGCCCTTCCGGTCTCCGGACCCGGGCGGCGGTTCCAACAGTCGGATCCTTGGTGGGAGCCGGGGACCGGGCGCCGGGGCCGTTACAGTAGAGCTCGGTGCCTGATCCGAGATGGTTGTGTAGCTTACCTTGCCTCTGTGAGTTTCTCGGATTCTGGCGAGCTATCTGTTTCAGATGTACCTATTGTTTGTGATTTTACTGATGTGTTTTCGAAGGATCTACCTGAGCAGGAGGTAGATTTCTCCATTGAGTTGTTTCCGGGGATGATGCTTATGTCCAAGGCACCGTACCAGATGGCGCTGGTGGAGCTATGAGAGTTGAAGCACCAACTCGATGAGTTACTCAAGAAGGGATTTATTCGTCCGAGCTGTTCGCCTTGGGGTGCTCCTGTATTGGTTGTGAGGAAGAAGGATGGCAGTCTTAGGATGTGCATCGATTATCGGCAGCTGAACTAGGTTACAGTGAAGAGCAAGTATCCATTGCCCAGGATCGATGACTTGTTTGACCAGTTGCAGTTAGCTTCAGTGTTTTTGAAGATTGACTTGAGGTCAGACTACTACCAGTTGAGGATCCGAGAGTCAGATATTTCCAGATCAGCCTTCCGTACCTGCTACGGCCACTTCGAGTTTGTCGTGATGCCTTTTGGGCTCACGAATGCATCGGCAGCTTTCATGAAGATGATGCACAGTGTGTTCCGTGAGTACCTGGATAGGTTTGTGGTGGTGTTCGTAGACGACATCCTGGTGTACTCAGCAATGACAGAGGAGCATGAGGTCACTTGAGACCAGTGCTAGAGACACTGAGGAGTCACCAACTTTATGCCAAATTCAGCAAATGTGAATTTTGGCTAAAGGAGGTGCACTTCCTTAGTCACGTGGTTTCAGGTGCAGGAGTGACGGTGGATCTCGCCAAGGTCGAGGCGGTAGTTTCGTGCGGCCAGCCACTATAGTTGTAGAGGTGCGTAGTTTTCTAAGGTTGGCAGGCTACTATAGGAGGTTTGTGTAGGACTTGCCAGAGTTGCTGAGCTGTTGACAAGGTTGACCAGGCGAGAGACCAGGTTCATGTAGATAGCAGAGTGTGTGAGCAGAGTTTCCAGGAGCTGAAGAGCAGGTTGACTTCAGCTCCGATCCTTGTGGTACCATATGGTAGCGGTGGTTTTGTTGTCTACACTGACACTTCGGGGATTGGTCTTGGTGTCGTGTTGATGCAGCACGGGAGGGTAATCGCTTATGCTTCTCGGCAGCTGAAGAAGCATGAGCAAATTATCCGACACATGAGTTGGAGCTTGCAGCGGTCGTGCTTGCCTTGAGGTTGTGGATACATTACTTGTACGGGAAGGTGTTCGAGGTGTTCACGGACCATAGGAGTTTGTAGTATGTCTTCACTTAGAGAGATCTGAACCTCAGGCAGCGCAGGTGGGTCGAGTACCTGAAGGACTACGACTTTATACTCTTTCCTATCCCGGGAAAGGCTAATGTCATAGCAGACACTTTGAGTAGGAGATCCACTTGAGTTCTTTATTGGTTAAGCGTTAGAGATTATTAGAGGGAGCAACTCAGGGAGTGTTTTCTCCATCGAGATTCAGGGACAGAGCAATGTTGACTAGTTTGACAGTTTGTCTAGTCATTTACCAGCAGGTGATAGAGGCTCAAAGTGCAAATGCAGAGTTAGCGGACATTTTGCAGATGCCAGAGGTCGATCTAGATGAGGACAGCGAGGTCAGGTTTAGTGGCAGATTGTACGTTCCAGCGGACGTCAGGCAGGAGCTGTTGGCAGAGCTGCACAGATCGAGGTTCTCTATTCATACGGGTTCCACCAAGATGTACCACGACTTGAGAGGACTCTTTTGGTGGCCTGGAATGAAGAGAGATATTGCTGAGTTTATTGCTCGATGTCTCACCTGTCAGCAGGTGTGTCACCTCCCGATATTTAAGACAACTATAAATGTCGTAATGTGAGTGAATAAGAAATCAAGAGTAATTTTGAACTTTTCGAGCAGAAATTGCTCGAAGGCTTCACTAAATAAAAATTAATTAACTATTTTCTTTAGGTATTACATGATTCTCAAATTACAACTCAAAGGCAGATGCCACAAGGTTGATTTCTCAGCACACAAATCCTTATGTCTCGCCTTCTAGAGCTGTAGATTGTTGTGTTGAGTGTGTTTTGGAATTTTTAATGATGATGTTTTTAATGATGACCAATAAACAACGCTCATACTTTGATTTTAATGATGACATATTAAACAATTATACATATTGAATATATTACAATAATGCTCAAACAACATGTTCTTGATACTTAATATCTCATATCCTATTGTTTATGACATGTTTTGATGGTCTACTCTTCATTTGTACAG